>OW152829.1:5375056-5541817 GCA_933534255.1 Iphiclides podalirius | reverse complement strand
TTAATAGGAAGAATAAATGTTAAAAGATCCAATGTTATTCTTTTATTTAATACCTTGTAACTATGTCATTATATTGTTCAAGCAATATTAGTAGTCAAACTTAAATTTAAAAAGTTGTACATTAATATCGGTTGAACAATAGGGGAAAATATAAAATAAAATGAGAAAGTAAAAAGGGCGTGAATCACAGGTATGTATAGTATTTTAAACAGTTCTGTCAAATTTCGTCAGATGGCGCTTCAAAGCTTGGAAGACTGATGTCTCTATATCAGTATATATAATGTACTCTGTGAATAAAACTAATCAAATCGTGAACGCGAATCGTCAATCTTGATCTTGACGCTGTCTGTCACTAGGGTTGTCGAAAATACCAAATAATATAAATCGATACAAAATATTCAATATCGAAAATATTAAAAAAACTATATTTTTTCAAATTAGAATCCGGCACAGGCCATAGATGTCAAGTATTATATATATACATATAGTATATATAGTACCACTTGACATACCTTTTTTGGAAACTTTTTATCGATCTAATTCTTTATTTTACACACCCCTATGGGACACCTTACTAGGGTTGTCGAAAAATATCGATGTATTATTAAATATATCGTAATTTTTGGCCGATATATTTTGATCCGATTATCTTTATAAAAAATTGAATATCAATATCAAGAAACAATATTTTTATTCAATTTTAATTCAGCTGAATATTAACAGAGCTGAAGTATCGGAATCGGACGACCCTGCCGGTGACGGAGAACCGGTGGGCTACCCAGAACTCAGTGAGTAGGGCGACACATGTACTCATGCGTGCATTTTTACGATGTGCAGGCTCGTCCGGGTAATGGTATTTACCTTACGTCCTCACTGAAGACCGGCGTCAAGTGAAAGTATAATACTTCCGCGTTTCGTCTGGTGAGTGAGGTAGCCGGAGCTCAATTTTCAAAAGGTTGTCAACACATCTGCAACCCTCGGGTGTAGCAGATGTCCATGGGTGGCGGTATTCACTTAACATCGGGTGAACCGCCTACTCGCTTGGCTTTTGGCGCTTAACTTTTCTCATAAAAAAAAATAAAAACAAATAATTATGCCATGACGTCTACGGGCCATCGAGGTTCGGTGCGGACCGTGACCACGATGGCCAGTGACTATGCTTGGTTAGTAGGTGGCTGGGAGCGGTGAGAGCCGCCCTGGAACGCGGGTGTACCGAGTGTACGCGTTGTTTAGTTTCGCCGTGCTCGAAGGCGAGGACAAACTATGGAGTTAGTTGATGCACTAACTGAGTGTGTAGGGTTATTTGGCGGGACCCCGACGCTGGGTCCGACGTACTTGAGTCCCCTTCTTTGTCTGGGTCGATGAGAACGTTGCGCGGGCGACGCTTATTGACGTTCTCGTTAGTGTCGGCTTGGTAATTTGCTACGCCAGAGGGTTGGGATGATGTTAGACTCTGTCGAAGAACCTTTTGGTGAGATCTTTAAAATATTCGCGAATCGTCGGGAGTCTGCAGTCACCGTGCAGGTCGACGTTGCGTTGATACCACTGCGCACCGGTTGCGCAGCCGATGAACTTATTTTGTTTTATTTGCAACTTATGCAAACGAGTAGGGTCAGGTCATGCTCAGGTATTTAAGAGCTTTCACAAATATTTACTCTTTGCTCGCTTTGATCTGTGTTGAAAAAGTTGACACTGTTGGGAATATCAAATAACAAATAAAATAAAAAACATTTGTACAATTATTTCGCAAATATCCACCGACTTAGAGCATTTGAGGATTTTGCAAACATGATTGTGGTGGATTAGATTTAGACAGCTGTAGCCTAAAGGTCCTTGATACCAGGCTATAAAATCCAACAAAAAAAATGACAACAGTTTTACGAAGTGTCATGTCATGTCATCATTGTCAAATTTAAAAGCTAAATAGTCAATGTACTTGTACTCTGTGATTAGGTATTTAACAATAACAATACAATAGTACAAATTGGAAACATGAGCAAAAAACAGAACATAGTTGTAAGTAAATATACCAAAATTGTTTTAATTCCTTGTACGTATCTAATTGCTTAAATGATCGATGTTCTCATATTGCAGAAGAAGATTAAGTCGTTATGTTATTTAACATTGGGAGGTTCACTTTCTTACCAGTTTATTTATTTCAAAAAGGATTTTAGTGGCTATTATGATAACGTACTACAACCATTAAGTCAACGACTAAGTCCAGAATTTGCTCACAAAATTGGCGTTTCTGCAATAAAATACGGTTTATTCCCACGTGAATCCATTGATGATCCAAACGTTTTGGTATGTACTAATATCATTGTTTTCTATTTACATTAAGATTGGCTTGGCTATAAATCATTAAAATGACTCTTTTTACAGAAAACAAAGTTTTTAACTTATGAGCTTAGTAATCCAATTGGAATAGCTGCAGGATTTGACAAACATGGGGATGCTGTTTTAGGACTAAGAAATTTAGGTTTTTCTGTAATTGAAATTGGCTCCATAACTCCTGAACCGCAACCAGGGAACCCTAAACCAAGAGTTTTTCGATTACCTGAAGACTATGCAGTTATCAATAGATATGGTTTTAATAGTGAAGGACATAATGCAGTTTATGAAAAAATTCAAAATTTAGATAAAACGCTTCTCAAAAAGGGTCTTTTAGGTATAAATCTAGGGAAAAATAAAATATCCGATGATGCTGTCAATGATTACATATTAGGAATTAAGAAATTTAGTGAAGTTGCCGATTATTTTGTAATTAATGTGAGCAGGTATGCACAAAATTATTATTGACTACTAATCAGCACATAAACTCGGTATAAAATATCAATTAATTTTATAACTGTCAACATCAGTCTTATTATGAAACTTATAACATTTTATGATAAATTAGTTTGCTGATGTTTTACAATGGCCTGTGACAATGAATGCCATAAATAGCTTAAAATAGTAATTTTAAAATAATGTTTTACAGGATCCTCATATTTTATGTCATATTACAATTATGTTAAAAAAAAGTGTGTATTTAATGTTTTGTTTCAGCCCTAATACTCCAGGACTTAGGTCACTGCAAAGTAAAGAAGAGTTAAAGAATCTTCTAATTGCAATTAATAAAATGAGAAAATCTTTACAGACAAAAAAGAATCCTCCTTTGCTTCTTAAGCTTGCACCTGATTTAAGTTTAGAAGAAATGAAGGATATTGTATCAGTTATAACACAAAATGAATCTCAAGTTCAGGGGTTGATTATTTCCAATACAACTATTGATAGATCATCACTTACTAACCAAGAGTTTTCAAATGAAACTGGTGGTCTTAGTGGCAAGCCTCTCAACAGTAAATCAACAGAAATGATTAAGACTATGTATAACTTAACTAAAGGTTGGTTATTCATTTCTGCTTTATATGTAAAAAATAAATTATATGCAACTTTATTTAATTGTAACTGTTCATAATTAACAAAAATAAAACAATTTTTTTTATAACAATATTTTATTTAATGTGGTATAGTTCAAATTGTTTTACCATTAAATATGTTAGTGCAAAAACAAAGTAATAACAGTCTTTATTAAACAGTTAATTGTTATATTTCAGGTAAAGTACCCATAATAGGAGTTGGTGGTGTATTCAGTGGGAAAGATGCTTATGATAAAATATTGGCTGGTGCTAGTATAGTACAAATATATACTGCTTTAATTTACCATGGCCCTCCTGTTGTTTCTAAAATTAAGTCAGAATTAGCCGATTTATTAATAAAAGATGGTTATTCTAGTGTTAATGATGCTATCGGTAAAGGTGTAAAATGATTACTTATTATTTTTAATAAATGTAATTCAACTCTTTTTTTAACTTATAATATCATCTGCATCACCTGAAATATATTACTAAAAAATTAATATATAAAATGGATAGCCAAATAGATGGTAGGAATTTAGTACAGACTGCTACTTGTACAATAATATCTTCTACCTAGATAATTTTATATTAGAAGGGTAAAAATAGCAAGATTTTATCTCAGGAAAGGTAATGCTACTTTTTTTTTTTTTCAAAAAAAGGAAGTAAGTTATTATTTCCATTGAATATGACCAATATTCAATGGAAATAATAACTTCCATCATTATTAATAGGTAATTTTGTTTTTTGTTTTATGTAAAAAGTTGCCAAGCGAGCAGACGGTTCACCTGATGTTAAGTGAATACCTCTGCCCATGGACATTTGCTACACCCAAGGGTTCAAGATGCGTTGACAATGTTTTGAAAATTGGGCTCCGGCCACCTCACTATACTTCCACTTTACGCTGGCCTTCGTCATGGTACTTACCCAGATGAGCTTGCCCATTTGTGTAACAGCTGAGGTTGCTGCTACGACCGTGAAAATAATGCATGTTGATATATTTATGAATTATAAATATTATTGTTGAGCAAAAAACTTGGAAGTGCATATATCCTTTTTATTTATTGCTACATAATTATATCCATAAATGTGTGAATAAAGCGAAGATCTTGCGAATATTTTCATAAAATTCTTACCTAATATTTTACATGCAGGTAGGCCAGACTTTATAAAATGTTTACAGTCTTCAATGTTTTGTACACTTGTTAAATCATACAATATAAGAGTTTGAAGATTTTTTAAAGCAACCAGCTCTTTTAGACCAATGTCTTTGACATTAACACATTTTGATACCTGAACAAAAGTTAAAACATCTTTGCCATATGCCAGTCCTTTAAGAGCTCTATCATCAATATAGCTGTTATTGTGTAGCACAATCTTTTTTAACATTGTGCATCCACCTAGAAAGATAAATATTTTGAAAATGACACTTCAAAATATAAATAAATAAATTGAAATAATTCCGAAAATTACTTAAGTGCGGGAAACCATGGTGTGAAATAGAAGAATCAGTTCCGTCAATTTCAATCAACTTAGGTCCTTTTTGTTCCTCTGGTGGAAGTAAATTATAGTCTGAAAGTTTCTTTCCATCTGCCCATGTTACTTTACCACCATTTCTTAGCACCCATTCGGCACACGCTCGATCCGGACCGACTTTCTTTAGCCGATCGAGGTCAGGTTTATTAAACATCATATTCACATATTCCCAAAAAGCTCTAGTTGAATTGAGTTGCGGTACATAAAGTCTACTCTCGAATATGGTGATACCCTGCAAGCAAATTTATTTAATATTGAGTAAATATATTCATACGGTCAAAAATAACTTAACACTTACACATCGCTGCATCCTGCAATTTGAAACTTGTTGCCAACCAACTGCGAGCGAACTGCGTAGTTATTTTATTTTTGGTTTTGGGTTTGTTTGTTACGCTTTTCGGTTGACACTTGACATTGTCAAAATGTATTTTTTTATTTTTTTTATTTTATGGCCCGGTATCAAGGACCTTTGAGCCAAAATGTAATATTTTTTATTCTTTCGCGATAGATGTAATTATACAACAGATAATTATCAATTAGAAAACAAGTGGAATTGCCATGTGAACGTAATGACGTAGTCTGACGACCTTACTTAAGCGAATATGTCACTAACTGAGGGAAATACGACTTCTGGCGCTATTGAAGACGCACTCGCTGTCACACACAGTCCTCCTGATCATAAATCCTATTAAAATTCCGTATTGCGTAATTTATGACTGCAAAAATAATAGCCCAAAAAAAATATCACAAAAAGAAAACTCTTTCATCACAAGCAAGTGCTATTTTAGTATATTTTACACACAACCCTAACAAGTAACTAAAAATACAAACTTTGTGTGAAGTACAGAACTTTGTGTGATAGGCAATTATTATCTTTAACTCCAAGATATGAGAACGTTTGTGAGTGCATATTACGTTCGTGATATCTAATGTCGAGTGGTCGAAATCGTATCAAAAACGATATTTTTATTCAAACTTCAAAATATTCAAAGCCGTAAAAGATAAAAATGAACGGAAAAAACTGTGAACTACTAGTATCGTCACGGACGCGGAGTTGCATTAATACACCTAGCAGAACCTCGTTTAAGCGGTTAGTACGAGACTATTACTTAACGGAGAATATCATCAACTAGTGAAGTGAATGTTTTCGTTTGTCACTAATTATCACGTACGTATGTGTTTGCGTCTGTTTGTTTGTATGTTTGCGTGCGTATGTGTATACGTATACAGCGTGTCGTTACCACCGCGACAATAAATGAACACACATATAGAGGATAACTTTTTAAAATTGTATTAAACATTTACATTCTTTAAACATCAATATTTACCGAGTTATTAAATTGTCCAAAACAAACAATTTTAGAACACCCTTCCGTATAAAACTATAACGTAAAGTTCATTTGTAAAGGTCACAAAGCATATGAATGGGTTGAATGAATTTAAAAGAGACAAAACATACTGTTAGAATGAGAGGCTTGTAATGCGACGCTGTGGCGCGAGTTTTATGGGATGTTACAAATTTTGTTTCTTTTTTACTTAATTAGTTTGAAAAATATTTTTTTTTTAAGTATGGCTTTTGTTTAACGTTAATATTTTTTTATGATTATTGGCAAGTAGCGTTATACGTGTGTTCATTTATCGTCGCGATGGTAACGACACGCTGTAGAAGCATTCACTTACTTATTGCTAATCAAAAAACTCTAACACCGGTTCGGAAGGAAAGCCCTGACCTGAGAAGAACCGGCGTAAGAAACTCAACGAGACATTTTTTTTTACTTGCCAAAAAAATACAAATATGTGTACAATTATTAAATTCCACTTGAAAGAGCCTGGAGCGATCAATTCATTTCCAGAGTGTGTTATCGTTCAGATAATCACTAATACTATAATAGCCATTAACACACAAACGTTCCTTTACAAGTTTTTTGAATTTAGCAACGGATTCATTTTGAACGTTTTATGGGATTTTGTTGTAAAAGCGTATACATTGTCCCATAAAAGATTTACTTTTTCTACGCAATCTAGTTGAGGGTAGAACTAATTTATGCTTGTTCCTAGTATTTACATCATGCACATTACTAAATCTTGAAAAGTCATTCTTATTTTTGTGGACATACATAACATTAGCAAGTATGTACTGAGAAGCTACAGTCAATATTTTTATTTCTTTAAACAGGTTTCTTAGTGAGTCTTTGGGGCCCAGGTTATAGACCGCTCGAATAGCTCTCTTTTGCAGGATGAAAATAGTATTTATGTCGGCTGAATTTCCCCAAAGTAGAATGCCATAAGACATTATACTGTGGAAATAGCTAAAATATACCAGACGAGCCGTATCCACATCAGTCAACTGTCTAATTTTTTTGACTGCAAAGACTGCTGAGCTAAGTCTACTCGACAGTTTATTAATATGGGGGCCCCACTGCAATTTGGCATCTACGGTTATGCCAAGAAATACAGTCGAGTCAATGAGGTCTAACGCTTCCCCATGTAAAAGTACATCAGTTTTTACACTTTTTACGTTGGGAGTTGTAAATTTAATACATTTCGTTTTCTTACTATTCAACATTAAGTTGTTAGCACTAAAGTGGAGAGAGTATTGTTTACATCGTCATAATTTAAAGAATGTCGTTTAACTTTAAAGAAGTATCATCAGCAAACAATACTATCTCATGATCATTATTAACAAGATAGGGCAGATCATTTATGTAGATGAGGAAGAGAAAAGGCCCCAGAATAGATCCCTGTGGAACCCCAATACTTACCAGGGCCCCGGGAGATCTCTTGCCATTCACGTCAACTCTCTGAACACGATAGCTCAAGTTCGATGTTAGAAGATTGAGTGCGGCATCTCTTATACCATAGTGGTGTAGTTTCCTGACCAGAGTGTCATGCTGTACACAATCAAATGCTTTGGTTAAGTCACAGAATATACCTAAGGCATCCTGTGACTCTTCCCAGGCTTCAAAAATATTCTTCACAAGCTGGATACCCGCATCTGTTGTTGAGCGACCCCTAGTAAATCCATATTGCTTGTTATGCAACAATTTATGTGTACTAAAATGGAGTAACATTTGATTCAAAATATTTTTTTCAAAAATTTTACTAAGAGTTGGTAGTACTGAAATAGGTCTAAAATTGCTGGGGTCAGAAGTACTACCAGATTTGAACACCGGAATAATCTTACTATGTTTCATAAGGTCAAGAAACTCGCCACGTTGAATACAAATATTAAAAATAGTTGCTAAGTAAGGTGAGACTACATCAATTATAGAACTGATCACCTTGACAGATACCCCATAGATCAGCAGTTCTTTTAATATCTAGAGATTTGAATGTTTTATTATAATAATATCGTTCTTATTAACAGTAGTAAACTTAAAGTTTTCTTTACATTCCATTAAATTTTTCTTAAGTATTGATTCGGCAATTGTCGGAGAACGACATCAAAGTATATAAAAAATATGAAAGGATATTCCAGCATTTCGTATGCAAATTACTAACGTTAATATGTGGAATATAATTATTAGTTAATTATTCTTTTTAATACATTCAACTTACGCAGGAGTGTGAACCCGTATTATGTTAAAAAATCCACTGCCAAATGCTAGTTAGATGTCTTAAACTTTTATGGTGGTTAATTTTGGAGTGAAGTCAGCCAAATCTGTGATGCTAATAGCAAACCAAAGTACGGCAATTTGTCCCGATTTGTGAAGGAAATGACCTTTGTCAAACGCCGAAGAAGAATATTTTCCGATATTAATAGGATTAAAAATCAAGATCGAAATCGATTTAATAATAAGAATATTGCATGCAATAATGCATGGAAAAAAGGTTTACGAGGGATCAGTTGGAAGGAGGATGTAGGAGATTTGATCCTTACAGAATTATGATCAAGTTAATGGACTCGAAACAGCTTTATGACAATGTTACCCAACATTAAAACGAAGAATCTTGATTTTAAGATTAATTTTATTTTTTTTAAGAATTTAACTTAAAAAAGAAACATTGGTTTCTTTACTTATGGAGGATATACATCTTTGTTATTTTTATTACTTCATCGTTTAATCAAGAAAATATTAATGTTTAATACGACCACAAAAATATACCAGATTTTTAGTATTTCCTCGTTCTCTTTTGTTAGAATTCAGTAGTTTTTAACCTCGACATAAAGTAGATTCGTCATATAACTTACACGGATGCCAACTTGGGAGTTTTCTTCCTAAATTTAGGGAGAAAAAAATTACAAGAGAAGTTTTTTAGGTGAAATTTTTTGGGAATATTTTTAGGAATAAAATTGTATTCACATGTATGAAAATAAAAAAAAACTACACAATTTTAAACACAAAATATAACATAATAGTATTGGCAGCATTGCATATTGTATATAACAATGACTCGTGTTAGCTGCATTGGCTTATGTAATATTTTAAATTGTTCTGCCATAAACTCTTAAGGGGCCCATTCACTATCCTGCCTGGCAGGCCGCCGTGCAGGACTGCAAAGCAGGATGTAGCCCACACTCTATCCTGCAAGCCGTCCATCATAGTGTCAGTGTTATTGTTGTCATAATTATGGATTTACGTGAAGTATCGAAAAAAAAAAAGAAAATAGCGATTCTGCTATGTTTTTTTTTGTTGTTAGATAAAAGTTTTTATTAATAAATAACCTTTCCTCACATTATCATACTAATATACATAAAATTTAAGTAATAATCTAAGCTTTTCTCAAGTTGAAGTATTTCAATAAAAAAAAGTTTTTAGCTTAGTTTTAGTTATCACATCAGTCGGGCTTCCCGGGATGCACACGTTTTTTTTTGTTTAAAATAAAGTACCCAGTCCTGTGTAGATTTTATTCTTACGTGTGAATAAAATTTAATTCCTAAAAATATTTCTAAAAAATTCCCTGTTACATAATTTCTGTTGTAAATCTGTACTGTGTAAATTTACGAAAAAAAAGTCCTAATTTAGCATCCGTATTTTCATATAATATAGCGCAATTTTACTAAGGGCTTAGTGCATTTTCTTCTTCATATGGCAACACTGCCGCTATGCAGGACGGCCAAACCACTGACGCTCCTGCGCGGCGGACTGCAAGCGGTGGGCGTAGCTTGCAGGTCCCTTGCAGGATGCAAGGCGCGTCCTGCTCGGTGTTGCCAGAAACTGTGCAGGCCTGCAACACCATTCACGATCCTGCATAGAGCGGCGGACTGCACGGCGGACTGCCAGGCAGGATAGTGAATGGGCCCCTTTATTGTGAATATATGTCTACTCATAATAATATGTTCATTTAATAATATATGTCATATAAAATGCCAAAGGAGTGTGAAAGTGAGAAAATTGCCATCGGATATGTTCAAAAATTTAAAGGCATTTTTAATTCAGTTCTTATATAATTGAATGATACTTATTCCCATTGTTTATTGTCTGATTCTTAGAAATAATGAAAATAATTATAACGTCACAATAAAATGTATTTAATTTGCATAAATGTGTTTCAAGTCGATGAACAATGTGAACATTGTTAACCGTGAAAGATGTAGTATATCATTATTTTCTTTTTGTTTAAAAAACATTACCCTTACTTTAGGATAACATTATCCTGAATTGTAGGGACGTTTTACAAACATAAATTTCACGCGGACAAACACCCAGATGCGAAACAGCTATCTGTGGGTCACACAAATAGTTGTCCCGTGTGGGAGTCGAACTCACGAGCCCCGATGCCGAAGCCAATACCTTGGCAACTCCGCCACGGAACTTCAAATTAATTTTATAAATAAAACAGTTTTTATTACTCAGATAGTTAATTTTTTCCGATAATTATTCTACCTTGTTAGACAATTTTAAGAAAAGGTCACTTTTTTCATTTAGGAAGTTTTTTTTCAAAAAGAGTGGATTTTAGGAGGTTTTTGAATTTCTTTAGGAGTTTTTTTATTCAACAGTTGGTAACACTGACAACTGAACATAGTCTGTGAATGTGAACTGTTGACTGAATGTTATGTTTTCATAGATCCATTAAAACATTATTTAGTTAGAAATAAATGTAAAATGAGTTCTGATCTACTTCGCTAAATTTTCTAAATATTACAGTTTGAGCTTTGTAGTTTTAATGAAAATATATTATTGATTATTTTTATGATGTCTGAAACTTACGGTTGGTGCATTTTTTTAATTATAAGGAAAATTTATTTAATTATGCCCCGGTTGTCATATTTAATTGTCTTTTTGCATTCTGTTTCAGAATATTTGTTTAAATTTTTAGTAATAGGAAGTGCAGGAACAGGAAAATCGAGTCTTCTTAATAATTTTATCGGAAATAAATGTAAGTACAGTTTTTTAAAACTATGTAATTTTGTTCAATATGCATTTTAAAAGTATGGAGTTGGACAAAACTTCGCATTTTTTAGTCAAAGAAGACAGATGTCACACTATTGGTGTGGAGTTTGGGTCTAAAATTGTAAACATTGGTGGGAAATCAACAAAACTACAAATATGGGATACTGCTGGTCAGGAGAGATTTCGCTCCGTTACCCGATCATATTACCGTGGAGCAGCTGGAGCGTTATTAGTTTATGATATAACGTCCAGAGACTCTTTCAACGCTCTTTCTAACTGGCTTAGAGATGCTCGAACATTGGCTAGCCCAAATATTGTTATTTTGCTAGTAGGTAACAAAAAAGATATAGAAGAATCTCGGGAGGTAACATTCTCAGAAGCCAGTCAGTTTGCACAGGAAAATGGTAATTTCTTTTTAATTATTAATACTTTTTATACATGTCTTTTTGTTTAATAGTAAAGTTACCATAAATTATATTACTATTAACACAGTGTAGCTTTTTCAATGTAAATATTTTTTTCAGAATTAATGTTTCTTGAGACTAGTGCTAAAACTGGAGAAAATGTTGAGGAGGCTTTTTTAAAATGCTCAAAAACTATACTTGCAAAGATTGAGACGGGTGACTTGGACCCTGAAAGGATAGGATCAGGCATTCAATATGGAACTGGTACTTCTAAAAGGTTGACAACAACTAAGAAACCTGCGCGAGCACCATCTGATTGTGCTTGTAGAGTTTAGGTTTTTATATTATTTTTTGTACACCCCTACTTGTGATAGCCCTTTAAGAGGCGAAAATTATCTATTGTTTAGATGTATCTCTAAATTTAATCAACTATTTGTTCACTAGTCCATATGAGATGAACACTAAAAAAATATCTTTTTAATGTCAATTAATCAACCATAGCCTGCTCTTAACTAAATTAGATAACATTACAATGTTTTGAAATACAATAGAAACTTGGAATAGACATGTAATCTTAGTGTGCAAATTTCCAGTACTTTATTTTTACTTTATGCTTATTCTCTCTTAATCGACTGATAATAAAATTGATGAAGTGCTTGTCCTATTTTAAAAGTTAAAGATGGACTTGGGTCTGATTAACCACACCTGCAACAAAATGGATTGGGAGCATACACAACAGAGTGCTATGAGTATACATGTTCATTTGACATCTTTCTTATTCTAAAATCTATGATTTTGAGAAGGGTTAATAATATAATAAATTACAATAGATTTTAGATGAAAGAAAATTTTATATATTCTGCTAGGAGTCTATAACTTCTAATTTTATTGTAAGGTTTTATTAAGTGCAGCACATTTAGGAGTAATATCTTTATTGCTTAACTAGACATTTTATTTATTTATGGTCGTTAGATCTTAATATTGACCATGACTTAATTTTAACTTCCTGTATACATATAGAGAAACTATAATTTCACATGATAGCATTGCTTTTATTCATACTTCATGAAATATGGAATCTCATTGTTAAAAATATTTTCTCCTCAATAACTAATATGGTAATGAAAATTTATTGCATTTTTATATCAAGCATAGATAAGAAAAACAAAACGAACTTTAAACTTTTAATCCTAAGTTCTTCGAACTTTAAAATTTATATACATTAATTAATAATTTTACGATAGAAAGAAAAATTAAATGAACTCAATATAGACAGCAATGGTTGCAACATCAGCTGTTATCCCCCATTAATGTGATTTCTATATTACCTTAATATCTGTCTTCAATGCTTTTTGTACCATTTGACACTTGCTATTAACTTTATCTAGCAGTGTTGTTATAGCTTAAGATTGTTTATTATTTTAAAATAATATTTTAGAACATTTATTATAGTATATAATGGCAGTGAATATATGTGCATATAAAATATGTAAGTACATAAAATTTATTATATAATCATTTTAAGTTGAAGTACTGACAACCTTTTGTAATACATTTCACCTCACTAGCACACATGGTTATTTCTTTGTAATATTTGTGATTGAGTAGTAGGCTTATTTAACTTGTAATCTCAACCATTCATAAAGTGCACAGCAGTGTATATTAGTTTGTGACAATAAAAAGTTAACCTTCTATACTCGCTTTTAATTTTAATCATTTTATAAATTTATGATGTCTGTACAAAAGAGCCACAAACATCTGGTGACATCTGTTATCATGGCAGAGGGTACTAAAAATCTCCGTCCAGGATTTAGTTAATCACAGCAAGTGAATAGGGTAACACAATTCAAAAACATTCATTTATATGCAAAAAAACATTTACAGTTTGTTAAATATAGGTTACGTTGTTGAATATACCTCAATGTTTGAAGACTAAAGTCTTCAACCAATGTTTGTTGCCAGTGATGACATACAGAACTGAGACGTGGTCCTTCACTTCTGGCAAACGTTGGGGAAGCAAGGTTCTTGAGTGGCAGCCTCGTGCTGGTCATCGCAGTGTTGGACGACCCCCCACTAGATAGAGCGACGTCCTGTGCAGTCGTGCTTCGTGGCAGTCTTTGGGGGAGGCCTATGTTCAGCAGTGGACTCAAACAGGCTGAAATGATGATGATGAAATATAGGTTGATACACGGGACATTGACATATAAATATGGATCCCTATATGAAGTTCCGTATATTTTAAACAAAACATGTACGTAACACAATGTGGTACTTTATTTCGTAGTGTCACTTTAGTATACTAATGCCAATGTCCTCGCGTATCATCGTATATTGCTTCTACTTTCTTTCTTCTTATAGTTATTTACAAACTGTAAAGCTTCGTGTTGACTGCAGAGACCAGCAATAGAAATAAAAATTAATACTAAAAAATTTTAAAGGCGATGGCGACATGTCCCGTTGCAATTGTGCATCATTTGAATATTTTAATGTTCTTTGTAAGGTGTATGCTGTACAGGATGCACATTAGATGGCGCCAAGCATTGTTACAAATGCAATAGAAGGAACGTAGATAGATATCGAGATTTTCGCGCTGTGAGGTCATCGGGCACTTATCTTAGTTGAGGAGTGTCGGGACAACAACCGATCAAAATCAAAGTTAAAGTATCTTTATTCAATATAGGTTAAGCCTATATTGAACAAAGATACTTTAATCTCTTATTGAACGTCAACAAAAATCTACCACCGGTTCACTAAACTAGACCTGCACGAAGAAGAACCAGCAAGATACTCTGCGGTCTTGTTCTTTTTGTTATTTTTTATTGATGCAATTATACAAACTTATTTAGGTATAAAATCAGCAGCAGCCAGGGGTCTTGCAAGTGCAGAGCAAGAGTCATTTCCACACATCCTTGTCCTCAATGTATTCTTTGGACATTATAGTAGGCCCTTGCCATTAAGTTAGCTTTTATAAATTGTTTGAAATTGTTTATTCTTAGTTGTTTGTGGATATCACCTATCTTTCTTATATATAAAAATGGATTGCTGTTCGTTAGTCTCGCTAAAACTCGAGAACGGCTGGGCCGATTTGGCTAATTTTGGTTTTGAAATATTTAAATTAAAAAAAAAAACAATCTTTTGTTTTATATTTTTTTATAAAATGTTTGACATTCTTTAAACACCAATCTTTATTCAGTAATAAAAGTTCCCCATGTGTCCTATAAATCTTTGCCAAAGATTTATGGGACAAATCCATATCCAAAGATTCTTTGGATATGGATTTGTCAGTTTTCAATAAATCAAATGCAAGACCCATGAAAATTTCTAAGGATTTGTCGGTGTATGTTTCAATCATGAAACAATTCGATTGATTTATCGCTTCGGTTCAGATTAGTGTTTCAAGAAAGTTTTTACAGATGATATAGTCGTTTATAAATATATCTCATAGAAGATGCCTATAGATATGTACGTAAACTGCCGTTTAAGATACTTAAAATGTGGTTTATCGGTTTTTGTTCCGACGCTATTCGGTTAGTAAAGCGTCTGGACGCGAAACCAGAAGATGCGAGTTCGAATCCCACAGTACACAGTTTTTTTTTTAATTTATCGACAAAAATTTGGTTCAAATTTTTCTTGAATGCAGACTCAATAAAAATAAAAACTAATCCTATAAAAAATCCAGATTTGAACTCACCGAATGATATTAAAAGCGTTAACCCGCCGAGTACTTTATTGGATTAGGTATTTTGTATTTTACTTCGGCTGAGAGCGGTGAGAACACGGATTAACTTGTACGTTGTGTGCACGCCTTTTGTTGTTTTTTGGTTATACCAATTGGTTAAATAGGTATAGCTATTAGTTTAGTCTATCGGGATTCGGTGGGTTCGGCCAACATACGTCTGTAGTGTTCGTCTAACATCGGGGGTATGCAATCGTTATGCAGCTACATGTTACGCTGATACCCGTTATTAGCACCGGTTGCAAGGATAAATAAGAAATGAATTTAATGTTAACGATTTTTGAAGTTTCTTACTTCAAAATTTATGTGGCTAATGTGTGTCTCTGTGCATGTCGATTCAGTATCTATCACAAGTGTAGGTCATCACACATCAAGAGCAAATACTTCATTCATAAATTATATTAATATAAAAATTACTTTCGTTTAAAAAAATCTCGATTTCTATGTTCAGTAATAGAAATTATAAAAAAATTTGCAAGAGGGAATTGGAAAAAAATAATGAAATAAGTACTCAATACAGGTTTTAAATCGTCAATCATGTCTAAAACACTCAGTTTACATATTTTGTTTACTCCGTATATGTATACTTTAATCTATCGTAATATCATAGGACGATTAAGATACTTAGGAATAGTGGGGGTAAAAATAAGAAATTCTCATTAATTATTTAAAAATTTATTATTGATATACATAAGTTTATAAACAGCTCGTTTAACAACAGACGGAGCCAGGATATTCAATGTCAATTTTTCTAATAAAGAATCCACACGAATTCTTAGCGCTACTATGATTGTGACACATCGATCGCCGAAATATTATCCATAATTTAATAAAGAAATAATTCTGAAAAATTATAAATAAATTATACAACCGCGCAAGGGAAACTACAAGTGAATACCGAAAAAATAAGTCCAGCTTGTGGCTTCACAATATATGAATTATTTACATACATTACTTAATTCTCCGGGTTTCTTTGCCGTTATATTTACATTAGATGTAAAAGTAGGAAACTTGCAAGATTAAAATTCACTTATTGATAGGCCTCCCAACAGACCTATGGAATGTAAGCACTACTTGAATAGAGTATTGGTAAGATCATTGTTATATTGCTTTTGTAATATCATGTTTTTTGAGTATAAATTGGCTTTGCGTCACACTACTTTAACAAAGCTGTTGGGACTAAGGACTGCATTTATGCAATAACTTCATCAATTCAGGTTTTTTTTTTTCAAAGCAACCTGTGATTGTTTATATATTGTTACCAACAAATTTGCTGCAGCAGTTTCAAATAAGAGATGATTGGTATTTGAGCAAAAACATATAAGTAACTAAATTCGTAATTTGTTTTTTATTTCGTAAGTACTTGTTTAGGATGATTAAATGTACGTCTTACAGGCTTAAATTTGTTTTAAAAGATATGTAGTTGAGTGACCTTGGTTAGACAGGACCGGAGTATATATCTCTATATAAATAACGGTTATATCTTTAAGATTGTTTTAAAAACGAAACAGTAAGCATGTTTGTTTACTAAACTTGTTCAAATGAGCACACTGTCCAGAAGCTTTAATATCCATGCGTTAACAAGCTTAAAAATGGCGCGGTGTAAAACAATAAATTTGCATGTTATTAAAATTTGAGTACTTCTGTTGTTGATGTGCATTGACATCGTGCTAGCTTCGAATTGGTCTAAAAATTTACTGCGTTGCTAAAGGCAATAGTACACATTTTAAGTTGACACTATGGCTTAAGCCAACACAAAAAAAATAACACCGAAGACTTATTGTAAACATAACTATTACTAATCGTTACAAAGAATGCAACAAAAATAGTGATTACACGTACTTAAAATAAAATGCACCTATTTATAACTAGGAACTATAATGGGTGTGATAGTGGTGTACAGCTCTCGTGACGAGTTTTGTGTCGTGGAAGTTCGATGAAAATAACCATTTCTTTATGTATATGATATCCTTTGCTAAAAATGTTGATTAAATTAATTACCAAATACACTATTCACGAATAATTCGCTGTATCAAGACTTACGTCATTAAGGAGAAATGAAACCGAAACGTAACTAAAATAAGTCCTAGTTCTATCACAGTAAAACATTAAAACACGCACTTAGTATCCTAAATTCAATTTCTTTATGTTCCTTGCCGAAAAAGAGTCTATAACTAAATTGAATCGTACTTAAAAAATAAAAACGAACTGTTAATTTATTCAACAGAATTCTGATAATCAAAATCATAAAATTGTTTATGAACCTTACATCAAAATCGAACAATTACATACGTACGTTTTCGTTTTGCGAGTTGATGATCCTTACATGGAATGATCAAATATAATGAATCTAATGAATGCTTCTTACGCAAACAGTAACAGCGTAGCTGAGATTCTTACGTGTATTGCGATCCATATACAAACTTTATTGACGTTGAAGGTGTTACAACTAAACACAATTCATTTGTACATACTGATATAATTTCGTCCTCTAAAATAAAAGACATTATTATAAAAATGTGTAAATCTTTCATATAAATATTTTATCCATATAAAAGTTTTATAGTTTTCTTCATTAATTTTAATCATTTCCAAGTACTTTAACCGATTCCTATGTTACATTTGATTTGTGTATAAATTATTTTTTTATTATTTTACAAAACTCATATAACTCAATATAAACACTAAAATTATATAACAAAATAATTAGTCACTGAAAACAAGTAAGTTCTGGTCGTATTTGCTGCGTGCTGGTGGAAAAGATATTTTCTTAGTACCGACTAATATTTTGGTTCCATTTTCAATAAACATCCGTTTTTGAAATCAGTCCAGTGATGACATTAATAAAAAAACGAAAATATTTATAGAAAATCATGGCGTCAAAACACTTGAATATACTGCAACCGAATTAAAGGCATTATTTAACAAATTATAGTTTTAGGAGCAATTTTAGATAATTTCTGTGCAGTTTAAACATGTGCTAAAACAAATATCCTGCAGTGTTCTACTGTTAAGTAACCGACCTTAAGATTTGTGACTAGACTAAGCTAAGATCATTTTAATAAGTATGCACGAAGCCTCGGTCGGTATCCATCACGATGCTTTTATTCCGTGTAAATACATACTCGTTATAATCTGATAATGATTACTGACTGTCTGATAATATGACTTTCTTTATGAAATTTTTAACATCCGTTTTCCATGTAATATGATGGTAAAATTCCAATGAAATAATTACTTCACTTTATTATTCATTTATATTTCGGAAATCATCTCATCGCGGTGTATGATGTTGAACAGAAGCTAATAAAATAAGTATCTAGATTATGAACAGTGCATTGTGCAGTGTTATTTTGAAGATTCTTTTGGAAGGACTTACACCCGCGTGCAAAGCAAAGAGTCCAAACTATCGTACTTTTCGGCGGCTAGTTAAAAATGTAAGAATTATAGGCAGGTTAAAATACTTTACAAAAATATAGTATAGTAGTTGGAGGATAAAAAGTCTAAATAATAATTTTCTCGTTTTAAAACATTGTGACTTCCAACCCTCTGCTGCAAAACACCGGACATAGTAAAGTTCATTTGTGATTATAAATATTATGAATATACAAACCATGTTACATTCATACAGAGAGCTGACCAAGCACACAGCGAACATAAAAACTAACTAATAGCTATTATCTTACTAATTCAATTTGTAACAAATCGCCCCGAGACATAGAGTAGGTGCTGCCTGCCTCTACCGAGACAAAAAACTCCCTAGTTCATTACATAGAAGTTTTTTTTTTTGCATAGATTCCCAACTGTAATTTAGCCCACTTTTTACATAAAGCCAAGTTTGGACACAACATGCCGCAATTCAAACACGTATACAATCTTTTGTACACACACGTGTCAGCAATCTTCGAAGTGAATGACAATAAGTTCTATTAATGAAATTAATATTTTGATTATGATGCATGAACTGACATAGTCAATATTCAATGAAAGATCATACAATCGACAATATTTTGAGAAGTTCATAACTTTACATTAGGTTTGTATTAAATTTTAAAAATCATTCACCTGCCTGTGGTGGCACTCACGTGGTGAAAACAATAATTTCATACTTCGAAATTTGCCGAATGCTTAATACGATCCCGAACCTGCAATATTGTAGTCTGTTGACTCATAAAAAATCCTAATTCAACCGGTCGCATTAAGAGGCGTCATTAGCGCTGCTGATCCAACATAAAACTCTTCTCATTGGCAAGTCGATTCTCAATTAAGTGTGAACTTTGCAAACGGGAGGATTCAATGCTCGTATATGTTAACCAACGTCTCAGAGACTTAGACCAGCTAACGCGATGTTTTGTAACAGAATGGAGCTATAATACATATAACTTATAAAATCTTGTATAAATCGGGCAGTCGTTTGTGTGGGCTCGGCTTACGCGACGGGCTGGCTCTGGCGGCAGGCGACGGCCGCCACTAGCGCCGCTCCACGCCCGCTGCCGTCCTCCGACAGCATCAGGTCGAACTGCAATCGAAAGTATAGGTAGCATTATACGCAAGCGATATTAACACTCGTTGATATGCAGAAAGAGCGTAAGGATTTTTTATGTGAGACGGTGGCAAGCGAACTGGCAGGCCACCTGATGTTGAGTGTTAACCGTTGCCCATGAACATTTGCAACACTCGCAGGGTTGCAGATGCGTCGTCACCGTTTAATAAAGTGTGCCCCGACTACGTCACTAATCGGACGAAACGAAGAGTAGAACATTTCTGTGAGGTCGTGATACTTACTGGGACGGACATGCGCGCAATTGTCAAGACTGTGGCATGGCCCTAAAACAATTAAAGCGTGCAGCCTTGTGGGACACCCGTTTTTACAGACGTCAGAGCATGCACCGTGAACAAAGATTTGGTTGCTCCAGTCCATTAGCTAAGTCCGTTGGTGATCTTGGATAGAATTAATTTGTGTCAAACCCGTTTTTTTTTCTACCTCATTACAGGCCAGATTTACTCATTGTAAAGGGGATCAAATAGAAACTTTTTAATTTATAACATTAGTGCGCAATTTCATTTTTACGTTTAAAATTAAGAAGTAAGCGTTTTTCAGAGTCCTGATTAAGATGTAATGTATGTTATGTGAATATGTACTCATTAAAAGATATGACTTCAATGAAACAATACTCATGATGCAATTCTTTTTAAATATTGATGTTCAAAAATATATCAGACGTTATGGTTAACTACAACATCACTGCAAACGCCAAGTACGGACATTTTGAGGATAATAAATAAGCCTCTTAATCGTTTCACACGAATCGTCTGATTGCAGTCTAAGTATCAGACACACGCACTGCTGATAATATTTCCGCTATCAAGTATAGAGTATAGCTTTCTTTACAAGTCATGACTAAAATACACTCGTGTTAAAGGTTGTTATATGTATAGTTACACAGTTATTTCTCAAATTCATTACGAATTGTTAGGAAAAACGTTAGTGCTATATTGTGAAGTCAATGTCATGTTTTGAACATTCCTTTACGTCACGTATTATTATGGGTGTGTAATAGGTCACACCGGTCGGCTTTGTGCGTAATAAGTCTCTATTAGCGCGATAAATTTTGTTTTGTTTATCTCCAATGGCACATTATCAAATGAACGTTGAACCTTGTATTGTAGTATTGAGGAGGCTTGGCTTCGTCTGATTGTTACGAATCATAATACACATAGGTTGTTTAAAAATAAATTAGCTATTTCAATTAAACGATTAATAGTGTATGACATTTTAATTTATTTTTTAAGACTCTGAGGTAAATTAAATCCAAACAGGTTAATGTAATGTTATCTATACTTACATATATTATTGCAAATTTAACTTAATTAATACAGCATCGGCATAAATGCGGTATTAATTAAGTTTTCTTCCGAAGATAACATTTGCACCGGTAAGCTTATTGGGCCATGGAAACTTAATGTTTCTTTAATGTATACTTTTTAATCCGGTCAATTGAAATTCTTTTTTTATCACTATTTATTGTTCAAGATACATGCAAAAGGCAAACAAAGGAAAGATTAAATAGTCGTCAGATGCTTACTTTGAAAAATATTATTACGTAAACATTATTAGACATTAGGATTTTTATTATAAGATTATCTTGAACGGAAATAAATTTTATATTAATAATAGAGACAAAAAATGACGGGAGATCTAAGATCGCATATTCGTCTCTGTCATGTTAGTATGAAATCCGTATGTGACAGGTAACAATCGATTTTGGCAAAAAAAATATTAAGAAACAGCACGAGGTCACTTTTGCATGTGTAATAAATAGATAAAGTCGTCGGGTACAAGAAAATGTGTATACTTTTAATGAGGAATAGCTAATGTAACTATATGTATAATACGTTGTAATGAGAATAAGGAAATAACGACATAGGTAACAGAAAACCGGCGTGAAGTGGATACGTCATACTTTTGTGTTTCGTCTGGTGAGTGAGGTAGCCGCTTCATTAAACCAATCTGCCTTCATCGACCCTACCGGTGTTGCGAATGTCCATGGTCGGCGGTTTTTGCTTAGCATTAGGTGAAACAGCTGCTTGCCACCTTCACTACATAATAGTATAAAACAAAGTCGTCCCGCTGTCTGTCCGTCCCTTTAAGTAAGCAGTAACCTTAGTTCTTTAAAACTACACAACGGATCTTGATGCGGTTTTTTTACTAGATAGAGTGGTCCAAAAGGGAGGTTTATATGTGCAATACAGCACGCGCGCGAAGCCGGGGCGGGTCGCTGGTCTCACATAAAAAAAAAGTATCGGGGGCTTACGTTGAGTCCGGGCTGGACGAGCTGGGCGATCTTCTCGCACATGAGCGCGTGGAAGTGCGGGTGGAAGCGGTAAACGGAGCCGTCGATGCCGACCGTCACCCGCGGCTCGGCCATCTTGTTGAGCAGCGTCGCGATGCCCGCCGACACCAGGTGGGCGGCGCGCCGCGACACGCACTCGCACACGTGCCGCACCGCCGCCATGTCCGCCTCGGACGCGTGCGACAGCCCTGCGCCACAGTTGCCATGTAACACTCCCGCCTTCGACAGCCCTGGCACCACTAGCACAATGAAACGCTTCCCGCCTACTACACGTGCGACAGCCCTGCCGCGACAAGTACTATGAAACACTTCCGCGTTCGACGCGTGCGACAGCCCTGCCACTCCAAACACCTTGAAACGCTGCCGCGTTCGACGCGTGCGACAGTGCTGCCACTACAAGTACCATGAATACCGCTTTCGACGCATGCGATAGCCATGCAACCGTACTATGAAACCCTAAGTGAAATTATTTTAATGTTTAATGTAAGAGTTAATAATGTTAACTCTGACACTAGGACGTGAAACTACTCAGTTTGTCCCGTGACCATGAACGCTGGAAACGGTTTTAAACGTCAATAATTTAAAAATCTAAGGTTTTTACGGTGGTAGGGTGATAGGAAAACATCAGTTTTGACTGCCCATCCGCGCAGGTCTGTCCCGGGTAGTACCAGGACCTTACACAAGACCGGCGTGAAATGGATGTGTTAATACTTTTACGTTTCGTCTTTCTTCGGCCCCTTTTATTTAAAATTGCCGACGCATTTGCGCTAACGCATACGGGTTGAAAATCCATTATCGGCGGTTATCACTTAACATCAGGTGAACCACTAGTTCGCTTTCAATATTCTTACATAAAAAGTACTATGTTGGACAACTAAGAAGACTAAGTAAGGACACTACAAAATAAAATAACGTACAATAAAAAAAACGAACAGAAAAAGATACGAACAGAAACGCTGATTGCGATTGTACTCCTTGTAACAGAAAAAAAAAACTGATTGCGATTGTACTCCTTGTAACAGAAAAAAAAAACTGATTGCGATTGTACTCCTTGTAACAGAAAAAAAGCTAATTAGTTCGGAGGGCATTACTCTCCCCTATAGATATAAACTGTTTACGTTTACTGAGACTTGGACGAAGTTCAGAGGTTGCGAGTGCATGCACGGATGCAATGTTTTGTCGTGATTCAAGAAATCACTTATGCTCTATTTTTCATGTTCTAATGGTAGTTATATCATTAAATTATACAGAGAACTCGTAAGTATTTTCGTTGTGAAACGTTTGTAGATTTTTACTTTCCTACGACCTTGTGACAACATTACACGAGTAATTCCGTGGTTTTCATCGTCTCATATTATAAAAGTAACAGAAGAAAATAATGCTAAATATGCAATAATGCTATGCTATTTAAATTACGTCGATTATTAATTAATATTGCTTTGACCAGATATATATAAATCATCTTTTTAACAAAACCAGTTCACACTTTGAAAATATAGTAATTAATAACATCCTGTATAGCGCTGTCGTCATTTCATTTCTTATCAATTGAGATTAGGCGTTTTGGCCAAAGGTACAATTGTGTGATAAAAAAATAAAAATCGTAATTCTTATCAATCGGACCAAGTGAGTTGACTTGTGTATAAATAACGTCAATGTTACACGTAAATTACTATATAAATTGACAATCATTTTAAACGACCTTGTTTTTTTTTTCAATGTAGCTTCTTTTTTCCGGTTATTTTAGATTAAATAAAAAATGAAGTACGAACATCGCTCGTAGTTACATGGAAGATTGTTAGTCAGTTGTTTTTGGTATACATCGTGGTTGCAAAAATCAAAGCACGAAATTTATTTTTTGGATGTCAAGATGTTAGTGTTAAGCTAAATCTATGTTTGGGTCGCAACCATTTTCCCGCGATTGCCATCTTTTAAATTGAGTGCGAATGGTTTTTACGCTGTATTGGCCTCTTTGAGCTGCATAGAATTTTAGAAAAGGTACACTATGATTAGAGAAAAAAATATAACACATTTAAATGGACTAAACGTATTATTTATAGAACATAATACCGCCGTATGTAGTATGTTATGTATAGAACATAGCCTTAGCCTTATAAATTTGTTTTTATTAGTAATAACAACAAAGTCAAAGCAAATAAATAAAGACATATGGACAATTAATTCAATGTGGTTTTTTATCGGTGTGTTTACTTTAAAGAAAGCGTTCCCATAAACTCGAGTTACCAAATGTACAACCCACTTCCAGGCCTCGCGAGAAATCACCTATCGATGTAAATTATTAAAAAAAAGTCGTAAAAGACAATCTAAAAGTACACAATAGTAAGTCTTTCTGAACCATAACATTACACGTCTACATTTTTAATTATGATAATTCAACTGCGAAGGACATTCATTTGTTTTTTTAATGGTAATTTTTTTAGAACGGATGTTGATTTTGTATATACCAATGACTAATGATTACAAGAAAACCATTGCAAAATAAGTTAACCTATTTATTTTTCTAATTTATTTAACTAGATCTTACATAAGTATTCGTTATTCGGAAGGATAAGGACTGGCCGAACACGCTGAATAACAATAATCAGCCAATGTTCTTTATAAAGAATTTTTAATGGCAACACACATTTGGAGAGGCGCAACAAGAACTTTTTTAATATTTTTTTAACGTTTTGAATATTCCCATTCAATCAATTACATGTACTAAAAGCATTGAAATTGGGAAAAAGGACACTTCCTCGCAAAGGGAACCTCTAAGCCCAAGTCTAAAAGGTGTTGCCTTAAATGTTCAGCATTAAATCTTTATCGCTCACTTTCAACGGTAATTATTTATAACACGATTTGTAAACTATTGACACGTAAGTCTACGTAACACAAAATTTGGTTGAGTCAGAGATATCAATCACATTTATCTTGCGTGTCATTTGTTATTGGTAATTATATATGCACTATATTATCGAATTTAAATTAGATTTGGTAAATGTAATCACACAATTTACTCATGAAACAACACCGATTCAATTCAAAATATTGTGTCGAGATTTTGGCGCCCAAAAAGGTATTTTGTCTGTCCTTTCAGATTGTGGTCCCAAATGGCGTATATCATCAACAGAAACAATATTTAAATAACTAAAGTATGTGGTAAAATTTCTAAAACAATTTTTTCCCTTATCGACTAATTAATATAACTAATTTAAGTTCCACGATACTCATTGTTGGTGTAATTGTTGTGATGTAACATCTACGCGTTCAGAAAATTTTATGTAACTATATTTACACAATCATCGATCGAAAGGTGTTGATATTATGCAATATGTGGGCAATGCCGCATACGAAGAAACGAATTTGAAACAGTCTATATACTATTCTGATATAACATTTTTTATAATTCTGTTTGAACGATGGCACTTTTTTATAATAAAGTTAGGATTAATCGACGCTTTTAAAGGTATTAAGTATCTGGTGATTGTCTTACTTTTGGTAACTTGTTTACCGACATTGCGTAGAGAAGTTGCGTCAGACAGTACACAGGCGAGGACAGCGTTGCCTGAAGGTATGTGCCGGTGTCAAACAAAAAATTTGGACGGAACAATTTATTTTACTCGTAAAACTCTCCTAAAATTCAAATGCCATAGAAAATTATTTGTCGACTGAATTTAAATGACAATGGAATAAGACCAAAGCGCTTAGAATAACTAAGCGTTCGCATACATTTGCAATAATGAAGCATTGTATATGTTTTCTTTTTATTCCACTAATACCACTTTGTCCATGTTCAGTGGACAAGCAATAAAATATTACAGTTTGCCTCTTAGGCGATTTTTTCTTTTCGTTATGTATTCGTTTCCTTTATAATGTTATTAAACAATCGTAATAAGGAAATATTGATTTTTTATTTCTAAATAAGAGTTTATCCCCGTAATGTTGTAATGAGAGTTGGAAACTTCTTGCCGCGTTTTTGGCCGGAGTATTACAATAGGCAGTTTATATAACCTCAGTAATGTTTAACACCGAAGGTACTCTCAAGATTCTATTACCGCCCGCCTCGTATACACTGTATATACGTTTCAACACACATAATAAATGGTTTCGTTATATGTGAAACGGTAGCTATAAAAGTATTCAAAATCTTAGTATTATGTATTTAGTACCACCGTATAGTTTTTTTCCGGTATTGAACAATGATGTTATATACAAAGATATGACACAGAAATAGAGGCACTCAAATTACACCAATTGTTGTGAATAGATTGCACTTCTATAGACCGCTATTGCTTTCCGTATCATACATACGTTATACATGTACACCGTGTTACCAACGCGACAATAAATGAACACACATATAGAGGATAAATTTTTAAAATTGTATTAAACATTTACATTCTTCAAACATCAATATTTACAGAGTTATAAAATTTTCCAAAACAAACAATTTTAGAACACCCTTACGTATAAAACTGTAATGTAAAGTTCATTTGTAAAGGTCACAAAGCATATGAATGGTTTGAATGAATTTAAAAGAGACAAAACATACTGTTAGAAGGAGAGACTTGAAATGCGACGCTGTGGCGCGAGTTGTATAGGGTGTTACAAATTTTGTTTCTTTTTTACTTAATTAGTTTGTTTGAAAAATATTTTTTTTTAATTAAGGATTTTGTTTAACGTTAATACTTTTTTATGATTATTGGCAAGTAGTGTTAGACGTGTGTTCATTTATTGTCACGATGGTAACGACACGCTGTATATCTGTCATATTCACTTATATGTATATGTCATCTAATGTAAAGCAGACCAATTTTTAAACGCCGCGCAGTGTGGACATGCGTCATCTATATTATTAAGCACCGTTGGTATCGAAGGTCGAAGGTCGCCATCGACTTACCGAGCTCTTCGAGGACCTCCATGCAGCTGGTAAAGTCGCCCAGCTTGTCTGATTCGATCTCCGACACGTATTTCGTGTAGAAGCTGCCTCTCTCGAAGAGGAGGTCTGACCCGTGGCCGCCGAAAAGCAGCCCCATCCGCGTGAACTTCACTAGCGCTAGACGCACCAGCTCGCCCATGTACATCCCCGATATCATTTTCTCCTGTCTGCAATACGACAGATCGGTTATTCATTTGAGTGATCTACGTTTAATAATAATAAAAAAAAAAACGTGTGTGCACTTATGTACACCCGTAAATACTTCTATAGTGTAACAAAAGATAAATATCCCCTGTGCCAGCACTCTGCGTTTTGAGTAAAAGACAAATGCAAAAGTGGGCAATTGACGGCGATTTAATTTTAAGAAATTTAACTTCAAAATGTAAGAGAAATGAAACAGCTTTAAGTATATATACAAAATATTCCACAACTAAAAGTATAGTTGGAGTTTGTTAGCAAGAATGCGCGGATTCATAATTGACATTTATTAAGGTTAAACTCTTGTTTGGAAAGTAAATTTTCTTTTCGAACATTAGTTTTTGTCTTTATATTTTGCAACAACGTTGGTTGTTGAAAGGTTTATTGCGAGTTTTTTTAGTAACGTTTTTGATTTTGATTTGTTTTAATTTCTTAAATCGGTGACACTTTGTAAGAGTATCATCTTAACATATAACTTTACTTTGTATCGATTTCCTCCGAATGCAAATGGAGTGCCGGCAGAATGAAAGTATTCAATACGGTTTAAGAACTATGAGCAAAACCGATTAATCTCGCAATCAAGTGGTTTTCGTATCTACTGATATTTCAACTGCGTAATGCTTATAAGCTAATGGGCGTATCCGAAAGGATTTAATAGTTAACAAACCTTATCCATTATTGAAGTAACTAGCAACTAATGACTGCTCGTTAAAATAATCTTATCAATTTAAAATTCACTGCGAAATATGATGCAATGATCTAGTAAATTGTTTCAACGGCTTTTTGCACTATCATCCTTTTCTTGAAATCATTTAGCATTGATATAACTATATCTTTGCTCATCTTTTTTATTAAATTGGAAGCAGTTCACGTACTTCTAAAAAGATGAGTCCAATAATGAGAATTGAGAAAGTCCAGAAACACTATAATGATCATTTTGACAGTCGTCTCATGCGTTGCGAATGACTAAAGAAGTCGAAAAAGTTTTATGGATTTACTATTATTCGAACGAATGTCGAAATTCGACTATATATCATTAAGGTTTAAATGTTACAAATTATTATTATTTTTTAGAATTAATCCGTCAATCTAACAATTTAGAAGCTTTTGGCCGAAATTTTTACTCTGCATTTTTATGACATTGACACTATGAACGTAAACAATTTTTATTTTATTTTATGGTATTGTACACTTATTTCATAGGTACATATTTATCTTTCAAGCCTCCAAATCAAAACTCACACACCTCCGTACATAAAGGGTTCCTGACTTTAATTATATGAAGCCAATATTTTTTTCATGACGAATCTAATGATATGGCAGTCATCAAATTCATTACAGTCTTATATTTATGAGGAACATACGGACGCACTTACCTAACACGTAATCCAACCTTTTTGTAGTGCTCCGAAGGTTTTTATCAATAACATAGATATTTAATCTATGCCTATTAAAAAAAAACGCGCGAACCGTCTACACGTTTTGTCTATGGTTATTGAAAATAAACGCGCGAACCGTCTAGATGTTTTGTCTACGGTTATTAAAAAACGCGCGAACCGCGGACTCACATCTGTTTCCCCGGGTTGATGGAGTTCGCGTCGACCTCGCGGTCGAACTCGGTGCGCACGAAGTCGAGGCTGCCGTCGTCGCCGAACGCCCCCCACTCGGTGTTGATGAGCAGGTCGGACTTGCCGGGCTCGCCGTCGAACAGCTCGCAGTTCTCGGTCTTCTCCACGTAGCAGGCGTTGCTGCCGGTGCCTGGACGGGACACGAGGGACACAGATTAAAATCACCGTAACACCTCAGACACTAGCACTAAGGGACCGTCCATTAACGTGGGCCTCTTGGAAAGGAATGTCACAAGGGGGTTGTATTAACAAATCAAGCGTATTTCTTTTTTCGTTGAACGCGCGATTTCTAAACTGAAATGCGGCGTGTGAGCTCGAGAAACGCCAGTTAAGGATTTCTCCGCCCGACAGAGAAACATTTTTATGGCGTTTCTTAATATTCCAGGATTAAATTGGATTTTACTTACCTGTTTTTAAAGATATTGTAAAGTTTTGAAGATACTTAGTAGGCTTAGTCTTAAACCTCACCAAGTATCACCAGGAGGGAGGGGGGGTAAAAAATTGCTAAAAAACATAACTTGATTAATGGACGATCCCTAAGTTAACGGTAAGCTAAACATTCATTTAATTCATAATGACAGAGGATGTTATAGACGTATGAGTATAGCATGCGGTGAAGGAATTAGATTTTGATTTATTATTTTACAACAACATAATACATGGTTAAATGAAAGCATTACAAAGAATTTATCGCGCTTTAAATTTCCGACGTTTCGAACACTTAACAGCGTTCATGGCCCTTTGAGAATTAATTTAACCATGTACTACTTAGATTTTTTTAAATAATTAAGATTCTTAGAAAATAAAAATAACTTACGATACATGCACTTTGTTTAATACTACTAAATTTTGTACATATATTTAAAACATGTACAATGTACAATGAGTTTGAAGTGAAAAAAGAAACTGCACTCCACAAAACAACACAAAATACCATTTACAATGTTCCAATCCTTAGTTACTTTAATAATATTTTTTAATGGCAAACGAGATAGCGGCCCATAAGATATATGCCATAGCCCTCCATTTGCATTTGCGACATCAGAGGCCTAACGACACTTGTTTACTGCTATTCACTAAAGCATGATGTCTAAACTATTGTTCTGAGTATTGTGAATATTATAACATGGTGTAAGCAAGCGACATTACCAAACCACCCGGAAACAACCATAACCTACCAACGATGAGTCCTATTTTGCAGTTGTGATTTTTCCACGCGCATGACATCAATGTGCCCGTAGTGTCATTGAGAATAGCGCATATATCGATCTGTACGTCCTACAAGAGTGAGAAAACATGCGTTTTTTTATACAAGTCACTTGATTTCGTATGTTACACCCGCTTCATATATGTTGATGATGATTGCAGAGGATTTCAATAGTTTTACCCAAAAAAAATTAGCATATTATGTTCGGTACCGAACACTCCTTTGTGGGGATTGTTGTTAAGCGACGTTAATGTTATTCAATATTATTAGAAATTGTTTTCGCGTACGCATATTTATTTCCAAATGTCACCAGATAGTAGAGTAGAATAAATATTAAAATATCCATAGATGTTGTTAGGAAAGACAGATTAACAGTGATTAAGTAGTAATAAAAAGTGACGATAAATTGACTACATTAGTGAAAAGCGACTTGCAAATTACAAGACTAGAGTTTTTAATTAAGCTAAACAAAAAATACGAAACATATTTAAAGATATGATAAAATGTCATCTTTCGACGATACCCATAATTAACATAAAAATATGTATATCAATTATCTCGTAATAATCGTAAAATCGAAAATTCTGTTAGAACTAATATGCTAAATTTAAATGTTATTGAAAACCTCTTTGCTCTCGCATCGGCTCCAATAATCATGCCTTAAAATGCTATGGAGAGCTTGAATCATCGTCAACTCACCGATAATAATTCCTACTCGACAATTGGGGTCCTTATGCGCGCACGACATAAGAGCCCCACTTGCATCGTTAAGAATTCCCATCACAGACAACGAAAGGTCCTGGAAAAATTTTGCCTCTTAACAGGATTCCAAAATTTTGACAACATCCAAGAACTAACGAGAATCATTAAAATTGTTTCTTTTAGATTAACAAAATATGATTGTGAACCACACTTTAAAAATGTTGATAATTGTGTGGTTTTTTTCACATTTTTAAATCCATATGACGACATTAATGTCATAACTATTAAATTAAGATTGCACTTTTAGTGCCCGCTGAGGGTTTTAGTACGGTATCACTCGAAGAAATCATACTTATTACATATTTTTTCTTTCTCTAAATAAATTAATAAGTATAAAAACGTTATTTTATAATGACAAAGAAACCTTATTCCCGTCACTGTCATTTATAATCTCATATGCTATTTTTATCTATTTAGATAACTCACCCCTCGTCTTGCTATCGCATCCTTGAGCCCTTGCACAACATCTTCTCCAACAACACCGCTGCAGGAGAATCCCTTGGTCCAGCGTTGTAAAATACCCTTCGTAAGACCCAGCTGTTTTAGCGGGAAACTAAACGTGAAGCCAAGCGCTAACCGCTCTTCATAAACATTGTGTTCCTAAAAATAAATAAGTATATTAAATACAAAAAAATAAACGATGTTTGCATATTCGCAAAATTATCAAAACTCTAATTTACCTTCATAAAATTAGCTAAACATTCGGCTATGTGGTCAAAAAGAGCCACCCCCGTTCCGGTCATAATGTGGTTCGGTATGGCGTAAATTTTTGATTGCATGTCGAAATGGTTTTCGCCTAGGTTTATGATTAGCACCCTAAAATTTGTACCTCCTAAATCTAACGCCAAAAATTTACCTCTTTCTGAAACGGAATAAACACAAAACAACTTAAAAATATTGCTTGCGAATTTAGCCGTACCTTAACAGATTTGGAAATGTATCATATTGGTGTAGTGTATGTAACCAAAACAATCAAAACTCTTGATTAAAGTTAGTAAGATAAGTGTAAGAAGATTTCAAACCGTCATCATGACAGGTTCAAAACCTTTTTCAGTTAGATATAAGTATAGCATATTTTTTATGGATTCGCATTATAATGAACGTTACAATAATTATGTGTATATTACTACAAAAAGCAATAAAGAAATAATTTGACAACTATCAATTCTTACGAATTAAATTTTCAATGTTGAATGCATTTAATATGGGACGTATAAAAAGCATTTACCCTTCTGAAATTTTTTAAAGATTCGTGTAAGTAAACTGTCATATAACAATTTTTAAAAAAGGTACAGGGACTCAGTACTTTATAATTATTATACCTAACATGCGAGTCTTTTTTAATTTACTTAAATTAGGTCTGTACCGGAAAGTGAACTGACTAGAGGTTGTTGTAATCGATTACATTATTTAATCACAACATTAAATAAAACAAGTATTGTAATAAATTTACCTTTCCCATTGGGCAAATCCTGTATATACGTTATCCAACATTTGACGATTGCAGTAGCGTGAGTATCTTTCCCAAGTCCTTTTAGCAGGTCCGTGTGTAGCCTGCTCATTATCTCCCTGATCTGTTTGTCGGTCAGATGGAAGACCTCGCACTCTTCGCGAATCTGGTCAACACAATTTTGACGCACAAATGTATAAAAATAAATCTGAATGTTAAAATAGTGTTGTCAAAGTATTTTGTATTAAAAAATTTTATAACATGTCATAGTTCAGAATAAGAACGACGGCTGAAAAGTTTGCATCCAGTTCATGAAGTTACACAAACAACAACTTGGTACCCAGTTTTGATAAGGTTAGCATACTTCATTACTTCAGAAGATCAATTGTAGAAACAAATCAGTTTTATAAAATACGAAAACATTGCGTTTACGTAACAACAAATAACAAAATGCGATACGGATGAATTAAAAGTAATCTCACTTTTTATTACCAGAAATATTTTATATGGAAAGCATATGTAAATACAAAAAGTCAAGGCGGTCCAAACAAATGCAATATCCGTGCACAAGAACTAGCTGTGCGGGCAAACCGTCCATTATCGCGAACGAGTTCCACAAGGTCAAAGCGGTCATTACAAACTCTCTACTACTTTGCCTATGGTTGCTTTGCTTTCCCATAAATTTACAGCCGGCAAATGCTCCGGATAAAAGTTATGTAACAACAGATATACCGTATTTTACTCACCCGTGGCAAATCATTAACGGCCATACCCATTTTGGATATTTTTCTTTTCTTTTTTAAAAAAAATCGAATTTTGCACACCACACGTTTGGTCGCCTATTACACGACCAACCAAATCAACTATAAAATGAGGAATACGACGCTGAGCTGACCGTCGAACGAACGTGCCTCATGCCGAACTGACTAATGCGCACGTTTCATTCATGATAATAAACTGTTGTTATCCCACTCGCATGTGCCAATACCCTACGTGCAAGAGTAGTATAGCTAGCGAGTCTAATAAAATAACGGAAAACTAAATTATTTGAACCAGCACTACCAACGAGTCTATTTGGTTTTCTTATTAGAATTATTGTATTTGTTATCTACATGGCGTTTATTGTTTCTTTTATATTTTGTTCGGGAACAACAAAAAGCTGTTTATCTTTAGTTCCTCAGGCGCGCCTCTTGATATACCGCCGCGATTGGCTGACGCGTGGGCTTGTTCATGACGTCAGTCGCATTCCTCCAGACGACGTACGTCCTATTACATTTGCGTTAGTGTTAGTACAGAGTAGTTGTGTTGGTGTATTCGTACTTCAGAATGTACGCCGGCATTTTGCGATATTTTCAATTATCAATATATTACAAATAAAAATTATACTATGCATATAAATATTTTATAGCCTATGAATATTTTTTTCTGGTACCTACTTATCTGTTTGTTAAACTTCGAAGTAAGTTCAAATTACCTATCACTTTACCACAATTTCCACATATCAATTTCCCACACGGGACAACTATTTGTGTGACCCACAGATAATTGTTCCGAATCTGGGTGTTTGTCCGCGTGAAATTTGTTTGTAAAACGTCCTTACAACACAGGATAATGTTATCCTAAAGTAAGGGCAATGTTTCTTTAAAGAAAAAACAAAAAACAAAAAAAAACCTACGAGTACATAGATCATAGAACACGCTCATAGGTAGAGCTAAATATAAATGTTTATTATAACTTAAAACCACCAAAGGCAACAGATGTTTGAACGACGAAGCAATGTTTAAAGTATATTTCCATTTTTCCATTGAAGAAAACATATTATTCGGATACTTGATTTATTCTCGCTCTATTATCCTCAAGACAAAAACCTCAATTCTCTGTTCTTAATTTATCCTCAAGGTTAAATTAAGAACAATTAAATTCGAATATGGAATCGAATTATATCGCTATAAATATTTTTTTTATTATAAAAATTATTTAATACCATTTTTTTTTAATTTCCGGGTACATATTTATATCTCTATGGCAATAGAGAAGCAATTAAATTAGTTATACGTATGGCGTTGTCCTCTGACTATTTCTGAGTCAGGTGCAGGTCGGGTACTTGGTATGCACTGCAAACCAGTTAGTCCATACAAAGTTAGACAGGATGCAATGACCTGTGACGTCAAGGCCACCCGTCGATGTCATTTATTCCAAGTATTGGTGAAACAACAATAATGTACCGAAATAATTTCAGCTTTTTACTAGTTTCATCGTGTGTAAATTCTGACAATGTAAATAATCGTTATAAATTTCAACGCTCCGAACATTTTTTTATCTAATTAAGTAGTTGACTAATAAAAATGTTGAACTTTTACTTATTTTATTTCGATAACCATTTTGAGCTTCCTTAAAATAATGATCTAAATAAAATAGCATTTATCTACGCTCTTAGTTTAGTGTTATTTGTAGTTGTGAATCATAAATCATGAAATCAACATGTACATGTGAATAAAATCGACAATTGAAAAAATACATATTTAGATATTAGTTACCATAATTTTTTCAAAAAACTATAATTCGCACAAATTGAAAAAGGCGATATCCAATTTATTTTCGTACACCTCGCGTTAGGACTAACGCATTTACAAACACTTTCTTGGCATTGTTCGTTGCACCTCTTGGTTATTTTTGAATGTCTCGTGACAGCTACGGTATCTACCGAAAACAAAAACAGCCACCTAGTTTCCTTTAATAATATATTTTATAATAACTTTCCTTATGTGTCCTCTTCAAGTCGAATAACACGCTAGCATATTTTGAATTTAGAATGGATTAAAGTAGAATATCTGCATTGATAGAAAACTGACATACTAACGTAATCTCGTCATGCTTGGGTAATCTGAGTATAATATTTATTAACGAATCCTTGAACATGGTAACGCGGAGATTCACTTTATTACAATAGCTGATAATTGCAAATCGGTGTTATTTAATTTTTAACTGGGACTTCCAAACACTGCGAGTCCACATAAGCAATAAGTCTTATAAAATAAAATTCTTTCCCAGTAATATAATTCCAAATATTAGTTTATTTTATCGAAAGAAAATTATGTGTGTAGGTAACAAAAGAAAAATAACTAAAAATTTTATCTTCTGTGCCTAAATTCTTTGTTTAGGATAAAAAATTAAATGCATTTGATAACAGTTTAAATAAATAAGTAAATGTCAAAAAGTTGTTATTGGTTGCCATGGTAATACCGTGATATTGGTCGAAATTGGTCGCTTTGAAAACAACTTCATCATGTTGCATTTTGAGGGTCGGTGTGCGCGCGCATCGTAAAAATTTTACTCTCATATTTTTTTCTAAACGCGCCAAGAGAAGTATAACTTCAGAAATATATCTAAAATGATATTTTCCTTAACAACGTTCGGCAAGATAAGAGACATTCCCAAATCTGTACAAGCAGACATTTTATCGCACCATTTCGCCTTCGTCTAGAGATAAAATATTGTTTCAGTTTTTATAGATATTTTCAGATAATAATTTTATTTACATATTTAAATACTTATAGAATGTGAAATGCACAATTACCACAAAAGTCTTTATCGTCTAAACATTGGCGATAGTCTACAGACAGCTAGTTTTGATGAGAAACTTAAAATGATTAATTATTTTAGAAAATATTTTTAGCAACAGGTTAATAATGTCCCTTAATAGGGATCTTAATATATAACAAAATAATAATTTGCGCTTCAAAATAGAAGTACGATCTTTATTTAATCTAGGAACAGCTCAATATTAAGTAACATTTCACGTTTCCAACGTTAAAATCATGTATGTTAAATTATAACACTATTTCGATAATATATATGTGGCTTACGAGGTGTAAAATTATTTATTCAAATAATCGCAAAACCTGTTCCCACCAGATTCTAATGATTTAGCAAAAAAGGAATATTTGTAGTTAGTTCAACTAGAAATTTTAGAACCATCATTTTATTATTGAACTCACTTACCGTATAATTTAGTTAAACGTGTAACAACAAAAACGTAAAATAATAGGTTTGGAAATAAGTTTCTTCGCATTTTATATGAAAATTCAAAACATTTTTTTATAAAGTTTATTTACATTTAACTAAAGTACGTAGATCCATCTTGTAGGTAGGGAGATAATCCCATTGCTATAGAAATTCTGGGGAAGTGATTTTGGCATTCCTCTCATGATGTTAACCTGACACTGCCTAAAGAATTCTGAAGAGACCGAAACAAGTGGAAATCTGAAGGTGCAAGGTCAGTAGTATACGGCGGATGTATTAACACCTCCCAGCCAATCTCTTTTAATTTTTGCCGAGTGGCTAAATTGTGTGAGGTCTAGCGTTATCATGATGAAAAACCACACCCCTGTTGATTAATTTCGGCCGCTTTCTCTCAACTTCTTGCTTTAATCTCATCAGTTGTTCGCAGTAGAGTTCAGAATCAATGGTCCTGCCTGGCGGTACAGCTCATAATGAATAAAGCCCTTCCAATTCCACCATACACACAGCATTACATTGTTGCGAGATAACTCAGGTTTCGCCAGAGTCTGTGAAGCCTGACCAGCCTTTGACCACGATATTTTTCGCACGTTCTTGTCGTATGTGATCCTCTTTTCATCAATAGTTATCAGGTTTTTCAATAATGGTTCGGTTTCATTACGTTGTAATAAAGAATCGCAAATGAGTACACGGTTCATTAGGTTTCTTTCAGTGAGCTCATGAGGCACCCAAATATCGAGCTTTTTTGTGTACCCAGCTTTTTTCAAATGCGCTAAAACTGTTTTTTTGGTCAATTCCCAGTTCTTCTCCTGCTACATCGTAACTACTGATATGCCTTCTTGCTTCACTTTTTCAAAAATGGCATCCATTTTAGTCGTAACAGGGCGCCCAGAGCGAGGTGCATCTTTGACATCAAAATTTCCGGATTGAAAACGCTTAAACCAAATTTGTGCTACTCTCATAGACACTGCACTAGGTCATAAATATCAAAAAAAATTTTTGCGGCTCGCGTTGCATTTTTACCTTTTTTGTAATAAAATTTTAAAATGTATCGAATTTCTTCAAAGTAAAGAAAACAAATGAAAATCACACATTTTCCTAATTTGAATATGGAATTATCTTTTTTAAAATTTAAACTTTTTAATGATATCAAAACCAGCCAGATACAAATGGTATATCCAAAGAAATTATATTATAAGTACATACATACTATTTGCGAAAAGACTTTTTCTCCAATCTAATACAAGAAATGATCGTATACTTTTGTCTATTTTTAGTATAGTTTCAAAGTACCCATACTTTTACTAGAAAAGTGCGCTTTCAATCTGATGTTGTATATTCCCAATTATAGTAAAGCAGATAATATGACGGTGAGATTTATTAACAACAAAAAATTAACGAAAGAATTATTTTTCAGTTTCCAATTCAAGCGACCTGTAGTTTTGTATTGTTCAAGGGTAGATGATATTTTTTCCAATACTGCATATCCATTTTTAATATACTTATATTTTTAATTTACTATGGCAAGAAATTAGTAGCGTACCCTCTTTTGGTCGAGGTTACACAGTAAATAAAAATAATAAAAAATATAGCGGGGAACTCGTCGAGGGATGTGAACTGCGAACATAATATTACAGTGGGTATAACAGATAATTAGATCAGTTAGCGTATCGTTTGATGTGGTATGTCAACAAACATCTTTATTACTTAATTTACAATGTTGTGTCAATCACTACATTTAGTTATAATATTCCCATCTAGCCGATCTTGGAAAATTTTCATATTATGTCAAATATTTAAAATGCTTATACTCACGATGTCCCGTGCTTGACGCATATCGATTCGTCTTGTCAGTCGCGACGACCGAGATAAAAGGTGATGAACGAGGAGCGTTGGCGTCCACAGGGTGCTGTCATAAATTCTACTGGGCACAGAGATTCGGAGTAATATCCGCGTTCAGACGAATACCGGTATATCGGAAACCGTTTAGTCGTGCAGAAGTGAAAGGAACCGATTAGTGTGCGGCGCGGGTTGGGCGCTTGCACGGCGAGCGAGTATGGGGTCACCTTGAGACGACGCGTCGGCGGCGCATGTGCACCACACCCTCCGGTGCCCCCCGCCCCCCTTGCCGCGTATTCCCCGCGCGCCTATAGACGTCACGCCCGGCCCCCGACCGTGCCGCGGCGCGGCGCTCGCTTCGCTGTGCTCTTGGCGCTTACCGTTCACGTGATGTCCTTCACACAATCCGCGTTAAAATAACGCAACAGCTGTGAATGCCTTATGAAATATTTCGATTGTAACTTTCTTATACTACTTACTTAAAAGTACAAATTCTTTAGCAAATTAACATACGAAGGTGAACACGTACCTGTATGTTGGCAGAAAGTAAAAATTTAAATCAGAATTATTTGTATCTATTGATTTATTAAATTCGATAAATATGTATTTCGTGACAGAATATGGAAAACATTTTACCGCTAAGTATCTAGGACCATACTTTTCCAATTGATTTAATAAAGTCATAAAACTTATAATGTAGAGAATAGGGTTGCCACCGTTTTAAAGAAAATAATTATAGTACCTATTATTTTTTCTGTTATAAAAATATAGTAAGTAGGTACTCTTAGGAAGTTAATGGAGAAAGCAGTACACATTTATTTCTTATTATTTATTTTGATGTTTTGTTTTCCATGAGCATTAATTATAACTTTTTGCTTTGGTCAGCAAAGTTCTATCATTATTCAAATAAAAATAAGAATCTGAACAATTTAGATACACATTAAAATATGTTAACAATTTTTTTTTTCTTTAAAAATAAATTAATAATATAATAGAACCATCGACGCTTTCAATATTTCCTTTTATTTAGGATTCATTAAAGATGCATTAAATCTTGCGTCTTTTTATTTATATTGAATAAATGTATAATATAATCCGTAAGTTGTAAAACTTTCAAAATTATGTAGTTCTTCATACCTAGCAAACCGTATGTACGACGATAGGCACAAAGGAGCCAGTTCATTGTATCAAATTAGTTATTACGACGAGGTTTACGCTGGGCGCCCTCAGCGTCCGGAAAGCAATCCAGATTTCAGATATGTAAAACTACTCTTTGAAGCAATCTCAAGCATCTGTAAAGGGCTTCTAAAGGAGAGCAGCGAAATATCCTACATATAAAAATTATTTAAATTTTTAAAATGAATATGTATATATATATGTTTAAATATATAATATAGATAGGGGAGATGTTAGAATACATGCGTCATCGCTGGTTTCTTGGAAAGGTTGTATCTGTATTTGGAATCGGCGTGCCGACGTGCTACCGAACATGTTTTTGGTTTGTGACCCGTGATGTTCGTCACGTGAACCCTCTGCATTCAAATAACCATATATATAGTTATTTCTTTTAATTTGACATTTAACATTTATCCGTACTAGGTATTACAAAATTTTCGCGATGGACTAATCGTGTAATCATGTCAAATGGCTTTTCAAATGATATTCTTATATCCTTTCCAGCAAACAAACCATTTCGAATATCGTTCCACAACGAGAGTTGTCGCCATTGCTTCTTAGAAATTAAAATGTTTTATAGTGCTAATCTCGAACCCACGTCTTCGTCAGACGTGGGTTCGATTCCCACAGCGGCGACAATCTTTTTGTACTTTTTCTAGACATTTTAATGTTTAATCTTAAGTGTAGAGGTTATCATTATAAAAATTAAAATTTCAAAAAAACTCAAACATTTGAAAATCCATTTGACAGCTGATTAGTTGACTTCTACGATGATCAGTGTTTCCGAATCCGGGCGTTAGTTTCAGTCCCAGAGTTATAAAATGTCAATAATACGTTGGAAATTTTTAATCTGTCTTATTTACAGTACACGTGATTCAAATGTGAGAGTTTTTTTTATCATGTTAATTACATCGCAAATCTACAAAAAACAGAAAACGAACTATTTAAGTCAACGTTTTATGCTTTTGCTTTCAGTCAAGGGCATTCGGTCTCGGGTCTCGCATCGTTGAGTATTTTATAAGTCAGTTTTTAAGTGTAAAGATACAAGTGATGGACACTGCAAGTAATAGTGTAAATTCTGGCTTCATTCTCATTTTTCAGTAGGCTTAATGAAGACTTGCAAGGATGTGCTTCGTGAGGTGGTGCACTTTAAGGATACTCGAGTATGCGGCTCTAAAACCAAACTGCTTGTCGGGTATAATGTTTAGTGAATGAACGCATTTTTTAATCCTTGCTAGGATAATGTTCGTATAGTTTCACCGCTCGCGGAAAGCACACTTTTGGGGCGGCGGCGGTTCGAAGCCCGTTCTCTTGGCTTATTAGTTTTTTTTTAATAAAAACTGGCTAGCACTTTTTATTACTTTGGGGATACCTATGAAATATGCTCTTTTCCACGTATGTGGGGAATGTGCAGCTGTCGAGAAGGACATTAAATATTGCTACTAGTAAACAAAAGAGATAGGAGGGGAGTAATTTAATTATTCTGTTGCAGATTGCGTCCTGGTCGGGCGCGAAGCGTTTTTAGAGGTTTTTAACGATTGTAATCATCTTATTGACCGAAGAAAGGTGGCAATTCCACAAGCTTTGCGAATTTGAAATTTTTTGATAATACTTGTGTGCATAATTCAGCAAAATCAGACAAATTTAAACTGCAATATTGAATCGGCATCAATTTAAGCGCAATACCAATTGCTGAGATCTTAGTTTGTTTTATTATATCTTTCTATTTTGTTGCATAATGTGTTTAATTTTTTCATATACATACCATAGTTTAGATGTGAAAATATCACAATGTTTTTCTAACTTAATTAACTGAAGATATATACTAATATTTCATGGCCAATAAACCATATGAAAATTAAGCAACCGATGCATAAAACTGGGAAACCTGTTTTAATTTAAAACCTGACTTTGTTATGACTTACTACCTCCTACTTATATACGCTAACAAATACAGCCGATGTTAGCATGAAACAATGTCTTTACGCTCACAAGGATGCCGAAGTGGTGGTGTCTAGACATGTAAAAGTAATATAAGTTTGTAAATTGGTATTGATATAAACACTTTTGCGCCCGACCTTCGCCGTCGCTTATCATCAAGAGAATGTTTCTGAGTCACAATGACATTGTCAATGAAAATTGTGGAATAAATGTTGATATTTTCTTTCAACAACTAGATAAACAGTATTGAAGTTCGGTACTAGATTAAGTTTTATATAAAACATAAGATCATGCTTCTATTAACACAAGATACAACATACATGATACATAATGTACCTAACCAGTTTTGGCAGGACTACCTACATACGTAGTATTTACTTTAGGTAACCACACTACAACCCAAATTATCTGCGTTAACTATCTGAGTGCAATTTTAAATACATACCAGACATGGAGCAGAATAATGCGTGATACAAGAAGATAACACAATAGAAAAGGCTTTTACTCAACAGCAGGATAACAAGAAGATGATGAAAAATATTGCATTTATATCGATATTACAATTTTGATCAAAACGAAAATTTAGTATTTATAACATTTTGAAAATTTTTGAAATGATTAGAAACAAATAAGACTAGAATTTTATTATTCTAATCAAAGCTTGTATGACAGGTTTACAAACAGAATAATATATTATTTGGCAGAGGCAGGTTATAAAAAGACCTTGATTGCTTAAAAGTCACTGGTTTGTCGCTTGGGAATGTAAAATGGTATGTTATGTTTTTCGGATTTTTCTTTTTAATTTTTTTTGGTGGATAAGATTTTTTGCTTGTTTTATAATTTATTACTACACTTGTTGGTTCAACAAGTTATGTAAGTAACGGTGTAAGAGGGATGAAGAAGAATGAATGCACATAATTTACGATGCTAACATTTGTAATAAATTAATGACAAATCAATATAGGTAGTTTGAGTTATTTGTGAAACAATCGCTTTAAAAAAATATTGATTTTAATATTAAGATAATGCCTCCATATTAAAACCACAGTATATAATAGCTACTCGCTAAAAATGAGTTTCGCAGAAATGAATAAAAAGAAACACACAAAAATAAAAAAAGCCTTGATTGGATGACTGGTATATTGTACTTTGCTGTAAATAGATATCGATATATGATTTTTTGTAAACAAAAAAGAATCGGTAGGGATCGAACCTGCGGCTTGGGAGTGCTTAGCAAACCCAGTCGCTTTACCCATTAAGCCAAGCGAACCGATGGCGATGACCTCGGGGCGCGATAATCTCGACATCTATCTAATCTACGTTCTTTATTGCATTTTAAGCAACGCTGGCCATCTAGCGTACGGTATGAAAGATCTTTCAAAAGTATGAATTACTACCACGAATTTACTTATAGAGGGTTACCATGAAGTATAGTTTTATTCTCTAGTTATGGAAAATTAGTTGAACTTATTGCTTCCATAACATAGGTTCCACTATCGATTGCGGTCCAAGCCGAGGTTCAAACCTCCATTTAAGGGGTCTTTGGATCGTGTCTCCCCAAGGTATTTTATAGATGCAGAATATAGTAATGTAAACTTTGCGGTTTAAATGAATTGAATGTATATGTTACCGGCCAAACCCGTTTTCAGGACAAACTAGTTTTGCCTAAGCTAAACTAGTTCTTCGCATATAAGATAGGAGTAACTAGATTAGGCTAGGCAAAACTAGTTTGGCCTAAGCTTATTAGGATAAACCAGTTTAGGCTAGTCCAAACTAATTTGTCCTAAGCCCGATAGGATAGATCAGTTTAGGCTAGGCCAAACTGGAATAGCCTAGTCTAAACATTAAAGTATATCTAAAAAATCAAAATAAATAGATAAACTGAATAAAATACTCCGCAATTGGAAAAAAATAATAATTTTTATTGAAACCATAATTATTCGTCGTTAAAAGTAATGGATAATTGGTAATACAAACAATCATAATATAACAAATAATAAATGTTTTTATTAGCAAGCAATAACCATAATTATCTCAATTATTAAAATTGTTATTTATTTTTACATGGTTTGCTTTGGTGGCACTTGTATTTGAAGAGTATCATTGCCTTATTGTACTGGCATCTGTTTGTGGAACATTTTTTGTTGCAGCTAGATCTCATAAAACCTTGGCTTGATCCAACTGAAGGTTTCGTAGATGCAGTCCTTAACGATATTTCAGAGCCGACGAGATTGGTTTACATCTGCTACCTCTAAAAAGGAATGACGATCGAGGAGGGGTGCGGGAACGCCCGCATGTTGTACTTGACATGTTTGCTCAATTACATTCTTTGCTTGAAATGTTTAGACTAGGCCATACCAGTTTATCCTAGAGTGTGCGTATTTATATCAGGATCATCTAGTTTGGATCTTATCGGGCTTAGGACAAATTAGCTTGGACTAGTCAAACTGGTTTATCCTTTTGGGCTTGGGCCAAACTAGTTCGGACTAGGCTAAACTAGTAACTCCTATTGCGTATAGGAAGAACTAGTTTAGCCTAGGCAAAACTAGTTTGTCCTAAAATCGGGTTTGGCCGGTAACATATATATAAATATGTTCATAATTTCTTTAACTATATTACTTTATATTTATTAAACCACTTCATTATCTTACACTATCTTCGCCTCAGTGATAACGTGATGTGAAGGCGTGTTTCTACACAATTTTCTAAGAATTTTATTGCGGTATTTGTATTTAGTTAGTCCGACGAACTAATAATATACGTCGTGAATATATGACTTAGCCTAAAAAGATGATGTACATGATTTTGTACATTTTTACAGGATAGTTTACCTTTCCCTTTGAAGACACAACTTTTGAAAGCCGAACAACATTCCAATAAGCTCCAAATGAACTCGAGTCGAGCACCGATAAAATGGCAATCGATTAGGTCTGATCATTTTTTTGGATCGAGCTTGGGCAGTCGTATTTTCCGGGCATCTACTAAAACCTCACAAACGTTGCGGTAAATCTAAGGGATTATATTTGGAATGAACACATCACAAGAACCAGTCATAAAATGTACCACGCACAAACTAAATTGAAGCGACACGAAACAACACATAATAACAGCAGTTTCCTCAACTTATCAGGGGATTTACGGTTGTAGTCAACACGTGAGTTATGCGCCGTCGAGGCATCAGACTACGCTGATGTAGAGTGGTTACCTTAACCATGATATTTTTAGGGACAGTCACATGTAGAAAATAATATTGCTTCTGGATCAACGTTTTGGTTATGCGATTAAAAACAGATTAAAGATATTAAAGATTATTACTTTTATATTAGACGAGTACGCGAGTTCTAGACGTTTGCTGGGTATTTAACTTATTCGCGTATTAGGAGCTATAAAGCAACAGTTTTGGATAACAGCTAACTAACTCAATGTAATGTAATTAAAATTATACAAATGTAGTTCACAACACCCAATGTTCCGTGATTAGCGATACCAATGGACAGATTGTTGTTTAAAGTAACAGCCTATACATGTCCCACTGCTGGGCAAAGGCCTCCTCTATACAGAGAGTATCAGGGCATAGTCCACCACGCGGCCCCACTGCGGATTGGCGGACTTCACATATCTTCGAAAAAAATTTTTTTTTTGTTATTATTTCGAAAATATGCAGGTTTCCTCACGATGTTTTCCTTCACCGCGGAGCACGTGATAAGTCAGCACTTAAAGTTAAAAACTTCATTGGTGCCGGCACCGGGGATCGAATTCAGGTTGCTCGAGTATATTGAAATAAAGGCGAGCGCCCGGACACTGAGCTATCACGGATTGTTGTTTATTAACGGTTTACCTGCCTTTAGATTCTGTAGAGTGAAGTTAGCGAACGCTAGCAGAAAACACGCACAGATACCGGTCCACCTGTGAGGATTTGGTACTCTTCTGAAGTTCAGAAGCTGCTGATTGGCCTAAACATGATTTTTTATTCTATTTGATTGGTCAAAATTTGGCGCATACCTAACCATTTCATGTAAATACTACGAGTATATTATTAGCAACTAACGTCGCAACCTTGTAGCACGTTGAAGTTCATTATAATATTCTAGTGACCCACCCCGGCTTCGCACGGGTGCAATGATGAATTTGTTTTCGACATCGCATTAGAAACCTCTAGAATTATCAGTTCTCTACTATATTATGCATGAGTTATACACATACCTTCCTCTTGAATCACTCTATCTATTAAAGAAAACCGCATTAAAATCCGTGGCGTAGTTTTAAAGACCTAAGCATATATAGGGACAGACAGACAGCGGGACGACTTTGTTTTATACTATTTAGTGTGATAGTAGATTAAAGCGTATTATAATACTACATATAATTTGTATATTTTCTTCCAGACAACTTATTCAGCCCAAAGCGTAAACAAGATTTTTCCCAACAAAGAGCACATTCCAAGCCATGATTCCCCCAAGGACAATTATCGTATCATACCTTCGTAAGGGGGTTTAAATCCTTCCTAGTTTGACGTTGCATGCATTTGAAAGTAGGACAAATCCAATTAATGCTGGATGCGCTGCCATCCTATAAAAACGTGGCTCAACTAGTTTTACTTTGTTAGGTGTTCATTAATTCATATGTGTAAATTCATTCAACTAATCTAGCGAACAATTAAGTATACCATGTGATATCTTTAACGATGATCAATCCACAAGAAATCTAAGCGAGTACTGATGATGGAAAAATGTTCACATTTTCTTTTGATACTTTCTGTTTTATACTAACGATACTCTTTGTAAAATGGAGTTAATTGATATGCATATAAAAACTTAATTAAATATATTGCCTAAAAATTTTGTAAAACATTTTCTTAAAACAAATCGCATGAAAAATTACCATTACATACCTTCTCTAGTAAGATAGCATTAAATTGTATGAATGTTGATTTGGATCTTTGCATTCATAAAATGTAAAAATTAGAGTTGTTTTTACCTTACGATTCACCATGTCCTTCGGCATTTTTGCAGGATTTTTCCGAAGTCTTGGTCGCTACACTCCACACAACAGTCAACAAATATATGTCCTCAATGTTAAGCCGACACGTCTTTTCTATAAAGTCCCCTCAATAAAATCCTTTATCTGTGCACAATATACTCGTAATCTTTATCTAAATTGAGACCGGAATTGCCGCTAGGCTGATATACAGAATAAAATTTTATAATTGTCGTATTATACGTGGGGTCTTATACCTACATTAAAGGGTTGTTTGTTCGTTAGACAATAAACAATTCATTTTTCCGCTAAGATAATGTCGTTTTGTTCGTATGAGGTCTTTCGAGAACTAAATAAGAACTTTCTGTTAGGTAACACAGCACGTTGCAGATGCCTTGGCACGTGCAGGAAAATATATTGGCTATCACCCAAGTGCTCATGGCTTGTTTGTACCAAATATAATAATTGTTTTAATTTAACACATTAAATGTTAATAAAGTAGTTGTCGTATACCCAACTTATCTGCTTTTAGTTTACAAAGATACGTATGATACAAAATAATATTTCATATATTTTTTATTCAATTGAGGACAATAAATTTAAATGCGTTTTTTAATAAAAAGATAACAATTATAAAAAATCTTCCCTATATCAGTAACCATAGACATAAAATTAATATTATGTATTAGTATTATAACTTGCTATAATATTAAAATTGCGGAATATTATCCTCTTTAATTATACATTATGAAGGGAACATAAAGAAATATATAGAACGTACCGATTAGCAACGCGACTTCACTAGAAATGAATGGAAATTATATGTAAGCCGCTGCACTAACTAAACACGACCTTTGCCTTGAGGTTACCTATCATGATAATGATAACATCAGAGGTTTATTAGCATCGTATAATTAATGTTCTCGCAAAGATTACGCTCAGCAAACTGTATTAGTTAAACAATAATTGTAAGAATTTTCGAATAGTTTTTCAAACAACAAGGAACTTATAACCAGAAGCACCGGAGTTTCGTACATGACAAAATCTTTGCTTACTTTAAAATTTCACAGTTTTCATAGTAACTGTATAGAGGTAAATTTAAACTATAGGAGTTTGAATAATTCTGTTTTATTTTTCTGTGTCAATAGTTTAAATACAAAAGAGTTTTATTTGTGTTGATTTGTGCCGTCATAGAAAGCAGGAAAATGCAGGATACTATATTTTTATTTTTAACTGGATTTTCTGCTTTAGAAGTGTTAATTTTTTACCCTTAAATACCTTATCATAACTGTAAATTAAAATTAAGATAATAACAACTTTTTCATTTATACTTCAATATGTGTTTTTTTTTATTTCAGTAACATTTTAATGAATAAATTATTTTACCATATTTTTAATGCATAATTCTAATTCAATCTTTAATTACTTATATATTTTTCAGTAATTTTTATTTTATTGTTGTCAATTATAACAATAAAGTTTATGAAAAATAAAACAAATTTATTTTCAATTTCGTTATGTGATTTTATGAACATAAACAAAAAATCGATGCTTTTCAAGACTTAAAATTAAAGCATTAATTATAAGTGAATCGTGTAAACCTCCAATCGTTAAAAACGAATAAATATTATAAATGGAAATTCATCCAATATCTAAGGCATGTAACTATGTGTGTAATTATTAATCTAACTAATTTGGGAAAACTAAACCTATTGCTAACTAAATGTTTAACAAAAAATCAAACAAAAGTAAAGAAAATTTAAAGGTTTTGTTATCGTAGGACATTATTACAAGTTGGTCTTTAATTTATTACTTCGTAATAAATGTTTATATTTGCTATAGCTATCTAAATATATTTATGGTCTAACCACTTTATAAATTTATTATGTGGGAATACATGGAAGGGATTATTATTAGATATAAAGATATTCATTTAGTTTTCATTTCAATATTAATGGGCTAATGGGATTTGAATATATTTTAAATAGGCTTAAATTTTCTTTTAATAAATTTTAATTTTTTGTAAAAGGAGGCAAAAGGGCAAGTGGCACAGTTAATGGGAAGTGTTAACCGCCGACCATGGACATTTGTAACAACAGAGGAGTTACAAATATGTCGTTGGGGTTATAAGGTACATAAGAGTATCTAAAAGCGTGAAATAAGTACGTTAATAGTTTAATCGTCTATTGTTTTCACTTAATCTTTCATTTTTATAACTATGACATGTTTTTTTTTTCAAATTTAAGTCTCATAATATTTGATAACAAAAATGTCAATGGTCCGTAGCCTTATTATACAGCGTGACTTTACAATCGCGACAATAAATGAACACAAATCTAGAGGATAACTTTTTTCTTTAAACATTCTTTAAACATCAATATTTACCGAGTTATTTTGGAACATCCTTACGTATAAAACTGTAACGTAAACTTCATTTGTAAAGGTCACCAAGCATATGAATGGGTTGAATGAATTTAAAAGAGACAAAACATACTGTTAGAAGGAGAGGCTTGTAATGGAACGTTGTGGCAACGAATGAAAAAGTCTCTAATGTATGAATCAGTCAGTTGTAGTTGTATAGGATGCTACAAATGTTGTTTCTTTTTTACTTTAATAGTTTGTTTGAAAAATATTTTTTTTAATTATGGATTTTTTTTATAACGTTAATAATTTTTTTATGATTATTGACACGCTGTATAAACGAGGATTAATTGAAATCAAATGCGTTGTCATCGTTACGGAAAACTTAGAGCGTATCTGGGAATTCATCCGGAGATATTTAATTATTTAAATGTTGCTCAATGTCATTCTTATCATTGTGGTATATTAGTGTATAAATCCACTCGTGAAAAAGATGTAAGCGGTATTTACATTAAAAAAACCCATCCAAGTGCGAGTCGGACTCGCACACGATTCCGTACCATTATCTATAAAAACGCCAAAAATGTCATGTCTGTTGTATGTATGCCCCAATTAAATAATTTTTTATTCTGTGTTTTATTGTTATAGCGGTTGTTATAGCGGCAAAAAATTTTATTTTGTGCTACATACTGTAAAGTAAAAAAAGTAAAGAACATCAATCTGTACAGAGAGTATGAGTGCATAGTCCACCCGACCCCACTGCAGATTGGCAGACTTCACATATCTTCGAAATATTTTTCTTTTGTTATTAAAACATGCAGGTTTCGAAACGAAGTTTTCTTTTACCGTAGAGCACGTGATAAGTAAGTAAAATTGCACTGAACTATTTCAGTGTTGGCGGCACCGGGATTTGAACTCAGGTTGCTCGAGTATATTCAATTGAAGCGCCTGGACACTGACCTATCACGGCTCTACGTTTGTAAAGCATCTTAACACTTGTCACGGGAAAAGTTATACGGTATAAAAATTACAGAACTTTTTAAAAATAATAATACTGTTGAAATGTTGTACTAATACTAAAGAAGTTTTCCCGACCTGCAAAGCGATGAAGGAACTTACGCTCAACAACCGCAAGTTATTTTGCGGTTAACAATGCCGGTGTCGAGTTATCCCAATGATGCCTTGTTTAAAATACGACACATGCTGTATCGTATTTCTTATGATATGGCTTAAGTCACGTTGACGTGATCAGTAGTTTATTTGACTAAATTGAGAGCCACTTTAAGGTTGTTATGGTCGTGGCAGTATTGCAAAGAGCTATTTGATGACAGCGCCTAGTAAAAGTGAACTTGGACTGCGTACAAATATTCAAAGTTTATATGGATGGGCATTGATCAAACTGGAACAGGCGTCGATAGTCAAATCTTACACTGACACTTTTAGATCTGCATTGCTTAAAAATGCATCCAATGGTCCAAGTGGACTTTATTAAATGTTAAGTTGTTTCAAAGTAAACTTGTATGAAACCAACTTGCATCGAGTTTAGAGATAAAGAGAATTTTTACTTCATCCATCCAATGAGCCTTTTGCAGTCCACTGCTGGACATAGGCCTCCCCAAGGCCACGCCACAGAGCACGATCTGCCGCTTTCCTCATCCAGCCACTACCAGAATTTTTACTTAATGGAAAATAAAATGTTCATAAAATACTTCGAGGCGTTACTGTATCATGAGTTCTACATGTCAAATGGACTTCCCATTTATTTTATAACTTTGTGCGTGCGTGCGTGCGTGCGTGCGTACCCGTGCGTGCGTGCGTGCGTGCGTGCGTGCGTGCGTGCGTGCGTGCGTGCGTGCGTGCGTGTGTGTGTGCGTGCGTGCGTGCGTGCGTGCGTGCGTGCGTGCGTGCGTGCGTGCGTGCGTGCGTGCGTGCGTGCGTGCGTGCGTGCGTGCGTGCGTGCGTGCGTGCGTGCGTGCGTGCGTGCGTGCGTGCGTGCGTGCGTGCGTGCGTGCGTGCGTGCGTGCGTGCGTGCGTGCGTGCGTGCGTGCGTGCGTGCGTGCGTGCGTGCGTGCGTGCGTGCGTGCGTGCGTGCGTGCGTGCGCGTGCGCGTGCGCGTGCGCGTGCGTGTGCGTGTGTGTGTGTGTGTGTGTGTGTGTGTGTGCCTGCGTATGTATGTGTAGATAATTATAGGTATAGGAAATAATACAAATTCTATGTCATTACACAAAGTAGGTCTTCAGTAGCTTTGTACTCCATATTTAGAAGTCTCTCAATTCATAGTTTTCTTTACTTTAATTTTAGTAAGGGCATATATATTGAGTTCTTTATTAATTCTATTGTACAAATGTCCCCCGAGATAACAGAAAAATCTCTTGCACATAATAGAAGTATGGTTATAATGGGTGGTACACACGCGGTCTTTACGTCGCTTTTGTAGTGAAAGATTCGGTTCATGTTTTAATAGAGTATGCTTTTTTAACACCGTATACAGAATGAATAATTGTCTGACTGTAAGTACTTTAGCGTTTTTTATACAGTTCAGAGGTAGGATATTTCAAGGGGAGAAAACTACTTACTTTTAAAATCAGTCTTTGAGACCTTTCTAGTGACAACAAGGAAGATTTATTAGCTCCCCCCCAGCTAGTAATACAATATATTATTAGTGATTGGCATAGAGAAAAATAGACAGATCTAATAGTAGTTGAATTGGCCACGTTTCTGAGTGTTCTAAAGATATAAGTCAATTTACGTAACCTATTGGAAAGTGCGTCAATATGAAAGTTAAAACGTAAGTTAGCGTCTAGTAAAATGCCAAGGTATTTAATAGTATGTACTTGTTGCAACGGTGTACATGCGCAAGTAAAACAGTGGGGAAATTGACAAGTATGCGCAGTAATGTGATGAGTAGGAACAAGTGATGATTTAATATTGACCAATACTAAAACATTAAAATATGTAGAAAAAGTGCGAAAAGATTGTCGCCGCTGTGGGAATCGAACCCACGTCTTCGGCATTCGCGGCCTGACGCTCTAGTGCGTTTTTCTACATATTTTAATGTTCAATTTTAAGTGCAAAGATTAGCACTATAAACAATTTAAATTTCTAAAAAAAAAAAATCAATGGCGACATCTCTCGTTCGAATTATCGTTGTAAAACGATATTCGAAGTTGTTTGTATGCTGGAAAGGATATAACAATAGATGGCGCCAAGCATTGCTTCAAATGCTAAGAAAACAATGTGGAGGAATGCGTTAAGATTTTCGTCGGTGTGGTAATCAGCCGTTTAGCTCAGTGGCTAGAGCGTCAGGCCGCGAATGCCGAAGACGTGGGTTCGATTCCCACAGCGGCGACAATCTTTTCGCACTTTTTCTACATATTTTAATGTTCAATTTTAAGTGCAAAGATTAGCACTATAAACAATTTAAATTTGACCAATACTATTATTGAAAGTTAATTATTATTATTGTAAACAGATTTTTACCCGATAAATGATGACATCCATGATGTTTATAGTTTATTGGATTATCACAACATAGTATAATAAAACAAAGTCGTCCCACTGTCTGTCTGTCCCTATGTATGCTTAGATCTTTAAAACTACGCAACGGATCTTGATGCGGTTTACTAGATAGAGTGATTGAAGAAGAAGGTTTATATGTATAATACGTAGCACCCGTGTGAATAGTACAATATAATAAAAAGTAACCAAAATTATTAGTAAAAGAAAATAAGATAACAAAAGTATTATGATTATTGTTAGCAGGTGACGATGCAAATGTAAACAACGATTGGCATGTAGGTCCACCGGAACAAAGTTCTAACAAGTCTGTTATAAAGACTTGATGTGCAGTATAATTTTTAAACTGACTGAAGCTGAAGTGTATTAGTCATTGTCGTATAATTTTTAAATTGCACTAATAAATTGCTACACTTAGTCATATGATTAATAGTTTACAGCTGGAGTAATAAACCGAAAGAATTAACGACAAACAGCGTCGATGGTCTTTATATTTTAAAACTGTTCAACATGTATATTGGCGTGTTTTCTGAAAAGCGCCGAAATTAACGTTTGTCGAAACTTAAATACTCTATAAACAATATTGAGTTCTTTCAATATTTCATCGCGCTTTCGAATCTCGGTACAGTAAGGCTTGTGAGCAGTTCGTTTACCCAACATGCTGACCGCTGTCAAGGACATGGATATGATGTGACGTCTAACCATTAACATAATATTTTATGTGATAAAATTATATTTTGTCTGCACAGATAGTGTATCACGCTAAAACGTGCGAGCATCAAGCAGGAGCTGTTTAATGTAATTTCGACCTTATGACATATAACACTTAAAGTTAATTTGCTTTCATTTGTTAATGAGAGAAGCAGATTTTATTTGGCAAAAATAATTATGTTTCTCTCATTGGTTCTTCGAAGTTTTTACATTCCCAGCTGAGACAGTTCGTTTCTAACCGTGTTCCCTCGACTCGTTTGTTTTTCTCTCTTCTTTATTTTTTTAATGGTTTTATTAGGTAAACATTTTAATGTAACAATGAAAACTTCTTTAACTTTTGTTTCACAAGTGGGAACGTTGATTAAAAACGTTGAATCATGTGTTATTTATTTTATTCAAGATATTTGATTTATAATTGATTTATACGTCTTTAAATGGCTCTGCAAAGAGAAGATTACTTAAGCGCTAGACAAGTGTATCATAGTAGTCAAAGACGCCAATACACGTGTTTGAACTATAACTATGTGTGGCGGTCATAGATGATAATGTTTGAGTCTTGTTACCATATTAACATATAAAAATGGACATCCAACTGTTAGGTTAAAACTATGAACAATGAATCATTTGTATACATTTTTTTAATGTCACATTGTCTCTACTGATATATCTATTTTGGAATGGGATATGTAATGAATATACCAGACCAATAAAAAAGTACATTTTTATTGGTCTGTGAATAAAACATGGTTTGCGTGTCTTATAAATTATACACCTTAATTTAAACAACTATGTGACTAGATACATAATTATATCGGTTATTAAAATTAACGGTGGTAGAGCCACGCAGAAGCCTCGATTGTTGCACGAATGGGCAGGCAGTCCGGGGAAGTACCACGACCTCACAGACCGGCGTAAAGGGGAAGTATGACAAATACTTTCGCGTTTCGTCTGGTGAGTGAGGTGGCCGGAGCCCAATTTTCAAAAAGGTTGTCAACGCATCTGCAAACCCTCGGGTGTAGCAGATGTCTATGGGCGGCGGTATTCACTTAACATCAGGTGAACTGTCTGCTCTTAGCAACTATTCACATAAAAAAAAAATTAAGGAGTCCAGTTTTGCAAGAGTCCTATCAAGAATGCTACCTTCGGATATTCCGGCATTTTCTTTGGTATAATGGTACGAGACGGAGCAGAGGTGGTAAGCTAGGCGAGGCCCTAGAGGATTCTTCTGAGTTTGGATGCGGACACAGGACGGAAGGCTTAGACTGCTGATCTTCATCATGCAGATTGCGGCATCTGCTTTCATTGTAGATTTAAAAATTTCCAGGATTTTTGAAACTGAATTTACACTTCCAGCCGACTCTTTTTTCGCTCAAAAGATAAGTATTAATATCTATATAACCAACCAACCGAAAATCTAATGTAGAGCAGTCTGCCGTAATGAATAAAGTTAACAGAAATTTGTGTACATTAATAAAATTTAGAGTAGCAGGTTAGTTTTAATAAAAAAATCTGTTTATTTTTGTTCATTTATTATTTCCATCTTTCATATTGATATATCGTTCAACTTTTTCGTTTAATTTCCAATCATTATCCTTAAACTGGTTTAAGAAAATACATTCATAGTATTTGAATTTACTAATAATATAAAGAGGTAAAAATCTGTAGTTAAGTTGTACTATATATTATCTTATCTTTGAAGGTGCTAAACAGGCAAATTCATATATATAATATATGAATTTGCCGGCACGCCGAAATATTGCGGCCCCACAGAAGCTCAACTTTAAGAAGTATTTATACTTTTGTGTTCCGTCAGGCGAGTGAGGTAACTGGCGCTCAACCTCTTGGATGTTGGCAGCGCTACTGCAATCTTAAGGGTATTGTGAATGTCTGGCCACTCTTTTTATAAAATGTTACATTGGTTATACAAGTAAAATTATTTGAAAAACCTTGAATTTTATTTTGCGCTAACTCAATACCATGTAAATTTAAATAGGAGGAACTTTTCATCGTCCGACACAAAGAGTTGCAAGATGAAAAGTTTTGAGTCAATTTTTTTTGTTAATTGCCATGTAGTTGTTACCATATTTAATGTTTTATTTAACTGTAATATCATATTGTAATCATTATCTTACTTGTAATCACTTAACATAAATTCATCGTTACTTATTTTTCTTTCCATACGGAGGCACTGCTAAAAAGCTAGTAGATTATAAACCGCACCAGTCCCATGAATCGCTGAAACATCGTCCCCCTAAACTTATCTACGTAGTACACATTAATAGATAAACGTCTTAGCTGTGGCACTTTCCATCAAAATATTCAATGACGTCTTTATTTCGTTTTGACGGTAAACCCCGATGATAATTATATCCCAGGCTGCTGGCTTAGTCAAAAAGATTTTTATTTAGTATGGAATCATTTCATTTCTTTAAGTTATAGAACAAATTATATAGGTTCACATCAAAAATTTAAATTATACATCTTTTGATTTGATTTCTTGAACATAGAATCACGGTTAAAGAATCTGTTACTTCACTTTTTTTGAAGAATGTTTGAAACAAGGTGGCGGAACACCCCGTCCACAGCGACCTTAATAACCGTGGATTTGCAGTTGTTTAAAAAAATTAAACAGCTTAAATGACTCGGTATTCGCTGTGTGTTTTTACACATGTTGGCTACACTACGAGCTGACGATGGCTATACTACGAATACTGAGCTCCTTCATAGAACCTCAGTCGGAGACGTTAATAAGTAAGGGACCAAAGCAGAAGCTATTGACAGGCACGTAAATGGTTTGGCCAATTTGGCCCCAACCTCCAAACATGATATACACGTGATATGATCTTCAATTGCTATACACGATCAACTTGTGACGATAGTATCGTCACTTTTATGCAGATTTTCCTGATTAATACTTTTGTTCAATTAACAAGTTAAGGCAAATTACTGCGACGCGGTTTTGTTGTTGAGTGAGTTAAGAAAAATAAACATAACAACATTGAAAAGAGATGTCATCATAGTTATAAAATGATGAATTTATTATTTTCAATTTTAGGTAGAATGAAATTCTACAATCTAGTTTTTCTTCATTTTAGGTTTATTCAAAAATGACCTAATAAATCATGTTGTAAATATCATTTGCTTAATTATTATTTTCTTGATTAAAATTGAAATCTGGAAAGTTCAAATTGTTCGAACTTACAGTGACATCTATGCTAAAACTATTGAATTAGTTTGTATTACAGTATTTCTTAAGTCGACGTATCGATCAATTGCTACCGACGTTTCGATGTTAACCAACAGATGTCATTACCAGCGTATAATAACTTTCAGTATCAAAAACTCAGACCAATATATATTTTTGAATCACTGAGTACCTGAATAATACTAATGTTCTGAATACAATTACTCCAACATAAAACAACACGCAATCAATAGTTTGTTTACAATTTACATTTCTCCCGCTTTGTTAGGGTTTATATCTTTTTTGTGGTATCAATTACAATTTAATATTGTACTTGAACCACCAATTGGAAGTAGAGAATGACGACAAAAATTATGAATTTAACTTATAATTTCCTCATTTTCCTCATGATATTAAGAATTAAATTTAGCTAATATTTTATTTATTTATTGTAATGTTCTTTATTGTAATTACCTTTAAAAAATGGATTACAAACAATAAACTTATACATATAAGCTGACCCGGCAAAAGTTGTTTAGCCATATAAATGTTAGTTACATTAAAAATGTTAAATGTTAATTATGATTATTTAATGATAATCCACAAAACTGTTATTGACTAAGTTCCATTCAAATTTTGTACATTTATTTCGTTTTTGTTAAGCATGTACTGGCATAAAAAAGAATAATAAAATAGACAATAATGACAAATATCTACGTATTCTAGAAATATCTACATAAGAAATTATTTAATATTTCTATTTTTATTTCATTTCAGTTTAAAATTATTAGCACTTTTAAACTCTTCAAATTTTTATTGGTATTTTAAAGTGTAGGTTTGTGAGTAGCAGTAGTTTTAGCTTTTTATTTTCGCTTCGAGTACATAACAAATTTAGCAATGATTAACGTGCGGCTGGCCAAAATTATGAAATATTTTTTTCTATTATTACATTTCTTATCGTTAATTTCTATCAATAAATCTTTTGTTTAGAATTTAAGCATAATTACCATTTTATCTATATATATAAAAGTTCCGCGTAACGATGTATGTTCGCGGTAAACTCCAAAACTACTGAACCAATTTTTATAAAATTTTGTAAGCACTTGTAATTTGGTCCAACTTGGGAGATAGGGTAGTTTTTATCTCAATTATTGATCTCAATATTTGTTATTGCCAATTATTTGTTTATTACATGTCAAAGAGCTATCTGTGAGTGCCATAAGATTCTAACAGATGGCGGTGTAAGATAAATTTATCGGCTGGATTGAGTAAGAATCCGATAGATGGCGCTACGCTTAAAGTAGAATTGTATGGACCCGGTAGAATTGGGCCAGCTAGTATAAATCTATAATTTTTAGGATTATTCGTAATTAGTTGTGACTGGATAGGGTTGATGCATCTTTGTAGATAAAAAGCCCATAAAAATAAAAGCGTAAATTAAAAATTAGCAAATTCACCATAAAATACCAAACTTTATGGCTATGGTTACATACTGCTGTTAAGTATAACAGCTTTTCATTGATCTTTTGAAATTTTATGATACGTCGCTCTTTCAACAACTTTGGAAATGAATGTTGGTTTTATTATTAGATAATAAGGTTAAAAGAGTTATGAAAGAAATTAAAAAAAAAAGTTTCGGTTGTATTTGCAATAAATTCAATCTTCAAATAGATAAAATATTTGACATTGAACGTTAAGGTAATTGTTTTTAAAAATGAAAATGTTTCAAAGCAATTTTATTATTTTAAATGCGATCTATGTACGTATATACCTAAGCTTAATAACAAAAAAGTATTAATCTGTAAAGTGATAATTAAATAATTTGTAAGTTTCCTTATAAAGCGGAATGAGTGATATAAATGACATCGTCTGTGGTTCTGGAATGTTACATCGGCGTGGGAAGTTGAAATGTGTGGATAGTTAAATTAATTGAACTCGCGCTGTAACGTACTTATATTGGCTTCGTTTCATGGTCTCACTGTGATGATATACGGATCAAAAAAGGGTTCTGGATCAACAAGGTCAACTGCCACATAAATATCTAAAGCTGTTTAAGTACGGGTCCTAAAATTAAATTAATTTTTTATTAAGAATTGCTTTATATCACCCGATATAGTCTTAACTGAATCGATGTTTAATAGTTTTTTTTATAAACTAATTTACTGTAGTAGAGTTACAAAGCTAATTCTGCACTGTATTAGAGTTACAAAGCTAATACTGCATTTGATTCGTTTTCAATCTCCGTAAGTATGACCATGTGTCTTACTATCGTTCCTAACTTTATTAGAGCACTAACCACTCACTATTATTTTTTAAATTCCTTTTCTACTCCGTCTCATTTATCGCCTCATTTTCAATATCTTAGTACAATCCATCATCAAAAACTTCGCTTGACACATAACCATCTTCTCCAATGTCCTTCTCATCGTACTGGTTTCATGCATTCGTCTTTCTTTGTTCAGTCGATTCTTTTGTGGAACGCGCTGCCTCTCAAAATCAGGACAGCTAAAAGTCGCTCCGCATTTAAAAGAAAATCTCGCCAGCACTTCCTTAAAAAATTGTCAGCAGATTCTCTGGATCATTAAAAATAAAAGTATGTATATTTCATATTTATTTATACAGCGTGTCTTTACAATCGCGATAATAAATGAACACACATATAGAGGATAACTTTTTAAAATTGTAATAAACATTTACATTCCTTAAACATCAATCTTTACCGAGTTATTAAATTTTTCAAAACAAAGAATTTTATTACTATTTAGAACAGCCTTACGTATAAAACTGTAACCTAAAGTTCCTTTGTAAAGGTCACAAAGCTTATGAATGGGTTGAATGAATTTAAAAGAGACAAAACATAGTTTTACAAGGAGAGGCTTGTAATGCGACGCTGTGGCAACGAATAAAAGTCTCTGAATGTATGAATCAGTCAGTTGTAGTTGTATAGGATGTTACAAATTTTGTTTCTTTTTTACTTAATTAGTTTCTTTGCAAAATATTTTTTTAATTATGGATTTTTTCAACGTTAATATTATTTTTATGATTATTGGCAAGTAGCGTTAGACGTGTGTTCAATTATTATCGCGGTGGTAACGACACGCTGTATATGTATGTGTGTATATTTTGTTTATGTATTGTGCATTAATATGTTTATTTTATTTTATACATACGTATGGTATTGAATAGTATTATCTGATATTATTAGTGTAGTATTTTTAATAGGTTTAATATGTAATGTATACATTTTATAATTCTAATGATCGTTTTTTTTTAAATTGGTAATAAATGCACCTACCTTAACTTTTCTGTACCGTCCCAAGATTGACTGGGAGATAATGCTGATGGCATTAAGGCCGCCTTTTTACATTAATGTTTGTGCATAAAGATAAAATAAATAAACAAATAAATAATTCTTTTTGCCGTAGCCAACTCTTTAAAGTCAAAGCATCTGCCAACCCACAGGTAATGATGTGCAAGGGTGACTTGACATCAGAGAAATCACCAGATAATCACCTTCGAAATTTTGCTTTATTTTGCCGTATTTGACAATTAATAAGGCTTGTCACCAAAAACTCTGCCTAGGGACAGTTGGCAAGTACAGTTTTAATTCCAAAATTAGCCACAAATTAAACAGTGAATACCAAAACTTTGAGTTATCATGGAACAGAACATTTCAATTTCCAAGGAACCGATCAATCTAGCTTGGTCTTAGCATGTCTGTCAGACTTTACTTACGACGATTAATACATGAAATGAGACATGTAATCCTCCAGGCCGAAATATATTATAATATATAAAAGATAACACTTATTGGAAAATAGACAAAGATTTGAGAAAAAGTAGGTAACATATTAATATGAAGACAAATTTAAAAATTGGCCTCCCTTCTAGGTGCAGTTTATAAAAATCTATACCCAAAACGAGTAAATATCAATTTAAAAATATTAAGAGATTGTACATAAATATTTCTAACATTAACTGAAATTAATCAAACACAGAAAAATAATCTGCCGCCTTTAATGTCTGCCACGTAACGCGATCCTGAACTGAGCAGCAGAGATGGCGCCAAGCATTGCTAAAAAAAGTAATAGAAAAAACGTTGACAGATCTTGAGATTTGCGCACCGTGAGGTTTTCGGCCAAAAAAGGCGTAAAACCAGATGACGCGAATCCCGCGGCGCCGAAAGTTTTTGTTCATTTATCCATAAAAAAAATTATAATTAAAAGGTTTATGATAAAAAATTATTCACAGTAAACTAAAACTCTCGTCTTAGAAAAGGCGAATCAAAATTTTGTTTTATGTGAAAATTGTTTTTTAATTTGATTTATTTCGTATTTATCGACGACCCGATAGGCGTGGGGAGTACTGACCCTGCCTTCTGCGCCAAAGGGTGTGGATTCGATCACTACTACTGGAAAAATATTGTGTGATGAACATCGTGCTTTTCCAGTGTCTGGGTGTTTATATATGTATAATATGTATTTATTTACAAAAGAAAAGTATTTTTAAGTAAGTTTATCAGTTTTCTAGTATCTATAGTACAAGGGTTGCTTAGTTTGGGACTAGAAAACGTTGTGTAAAATATGTGTCCGACTTATAGAGCGCCCCATGGCACCAGGCGCTTAGAGCCAACGCGCCTCTTGCTCTCACCCTGGGCCGGCACTAAGTTGAACAACAGAAGCATGAACGTCCTTCAAAGTATACTTTCTTATTAAAGGTTTTTATGTTAATAAAATATGCTAATATAAGTTAATTCATATCTATGACGACAATTCATTTCACAAATTAGAGTAAGTGGTTTAAATTTTTTTATGGAGAACTTACTGTCGTATATCGTCTAATGTGATCAAGCAAGGGGTTCTAAAGCGATGAAGCGTTGACAATAAAGGAAAAGCTGTTGCACGAATGGGGCTTATCTGTGGAAGTACCACGGCCTCACAGGAGACCGGCGTGACGTGGCAGTATTAAACTTTAGCGTTTCGTCTGGTGAGTGAGATAATCGGGGCCCACATTATTAAAAGGTTGTCAATGCATCAGCAATCACGACACCATCGGATGTTGTAGATGTCGGAGTGCAGCATATAATGCTCATAAGAATATCATCACCGAACTGCATTTGGATACTGCTATGAATGACTTAGGTATACACAATATTTGACGTTTTGGGATTGCGGCCATCATTGTTTGACACACCGCCCTTTACATTTATTATTATTTCTTGTATTTATGCATTCACTATAAAACCGATAAAAGCTGTGTAATCTTTAACAGCTATTTATAACAAATCTTCTGTTTTGTATCGCACCACGGTGACTGGTGATAAATAAAATCGCGTGCGGTTTCGTAGCGGTTGTAACCAATTAGGACAACGAGTACGCGCCGGGCCAGGTAAAGGTTTGATGAGCGTAGCGCCCAACCGTAGCGTCACCGTAGCGGGCGGGCGGAGCGAACGCTCAGTCCGCGACCGGCATCCGATGCGTGCGCGCATGAAAGCTAAGGTCCGCGTCGCACTATCGTAATGTTGATTCGCGCGCGTGTTTCGATTGGATTGACATTTGACGGCTGCAAGTAGACGACTGAAACACTCGGTTCTTATTATCCTTATATATTATATAAATGTATCAGTTCAGACTGGGCTTGATGACAATGGTTGTTTCGTCGTGACGGTGCGCAAGAGTGGGCTTGACGGCAGAGGCCGGTGGGCACAATGAGAGCGCCGCTGAATTGGCACAAATGGCTAGTGTTGTCGCTGCTCGGATTGGCTTTGTCCGCTTGGCCAATTGGCTGCGATTATAGTTCCATCACCGAGAAATTTGGAGCGGAAGCCGTTGCTCGATGCAATGAGAAATGCCCGTTCCAGGTTCGCGTTTGTATTCAATAATTTCTAGTCAATAATAACTCATTTGCATGTATGACTATGTCAGAATTTTTTTAGTTAATGTTCCCCTATTATAATATCAATAACATTTAATATATGACATTAAAGTATGAAAGAAAGCTGAAATGTATTGGCAAATTTATTTCACTTTTTAATTAAAAACCGTACACTTAAACACTGATTGAACTGATTAGAGTTCAATCAGTGTTTAAGTGTACGGTTAATATGATCAATATATAAGGACGGTTTTGAGTTATGTGCTGTTTGCTGAGATGTTATGAATTTCTGTTTAACTAGAGATAAACCAACAAAACGGAAGAATTAGCGTTAATTTACTGCTTTAAGTAGGAAACGAGCAAGAACTACTAGAGGAGAGACCCACACACGAAGCTGTATTAAAATTACAGTGTACATATTTACATATATTTGATAGCCGTTTTGTAATATATTATGTATTATACTATAATGTACGAAATATTTTTAATAATAGTTAACTTTTTTGGTAGAAAGCCGTCAAACAGTATTTTTTATGAAGAAATCAAATAAGGACTATTGCTATGCCTTAATCATAATAAAAATATGTATATTTGTATAATGTCGAAAGATATTACAAATGCAACAATAACAATTTAACAACAATAACACTATTAGTTTTTTTTACATTGCTGACGTCGCATATACTATAGTAATTGCATACAATCTCAAATACTTAAAGCATCAAATACTAAGTATACAAAATAAACATAAACCTGTTTTCCTGTAATAAACAGTGACAGTAGAGGTGATTGGTTCCTTCACTTTTTATCAAACATGAAATAAACAAAGCAATAACGATTGAATAATTGTTTACAATATCAATAATATACAATAACAATAAATAATAAAAAAGCTCATATCAAGATTATTGTTTTTAGTCTGTTCTTGCGTCCTCGCTTATCTCTTTTATTTAAAAAGTAAAAACAATGCATGATATAATGAAATATTATAAACATCTATATAAAGAGTATGAAACCCATATCATTTATGAATTGTATACAATAAGGAGAATAAGAGTACTTTTTACATTAATATTGTAAAAGTGTTGACATGCTAAAATATTCATATAATATACAATATATTGTATACAGAATTAATAAGATCAGTGAATCCTCTGGTTATCAACGCATTATACCATGTGAGTTAAAAATCTAAAAAATAAGGAACTTACTAAAATACCTGTTTATTTGAACAAGTACTCACTAATGAATAATCATCATGTAATAAACAAATAGCTATTTGTGTTAACTAAAAATAGATAATTTGCTATTGTTAATTAAAGAATTGAAATCAATTTCGACCTTAAATTTACTTGGAGTTCAAATCCTAAAGATGCCAATTTTTCGCTTGTTTTGAAAATCATCAACCGTTTGAACTAATCTAATCTAATTATGATCTTGTGTGATCTAAGTGCGCTTGATAGATCAACACATATGCTGAATTGACACCGATATCGTTCCATTGATGGGCGAGCAGTTGTCGAGCGGTTGTCAGCAACGCGTTGCAATAGTCTCCAGTGGGATTGCTTGCTTGGTCAGGTTCAACGTTCATCTAATTGTCGGCAATTAACGGTCCGCTGTGATGAAAGACAGTGCTAAATATAGACCGTTGTTTTTACACAACATGCATTGTCCTTCGCTGTACTTATGTTAAACCCTTGGAATGCGCATATTCACTACAACGAATCAAATAAATGATTAATTAGATAGATTGGCGTGGTTCTAGGTTCGGTCCCGATATCGGACACGGCGACTGATTTCTATGTTCGGAATACGATGAAAAACGTAACTTTCAGACCTATTCGACTATTGCGAGAGCTTTTATAAGTACAGTGAAAATAATCGTTACAGCTTTTTCTTAATACGTTGTACTTATCATGTAGCGTACGTAGCTTTTATAAGTTCTTTAATATAACACGACGATACAGCTTCCTAAATAGTTTTAAAACCTAATTCACAATAACAGTGTAATTTATTTAAGCTGTAAATAAATAAACTAAATAATAATATCGATAATGACATTGTTTTTTATAGCATTTATTAAAAGTGGACGGTGTTTTTTATTTATATTTATCATCATCATTATTGTAGTTTGTAAGAAGTCTTCTGCTGAACTTAGCCTTCTCCAAAGATTATATGACTAGGATATCACATTGTACTAACACTGAAATAAGGTCTGGTATTATATAATTTTGTATTTAGAGCATTATACAAATTTAAATAAAAAATATATTTAAATCTTTATCCCACTTAAATGAAATTTATGTCGAATATATGTCGAAAATTTAATACCTATTCAAATAGAAGCAGTAAAAATACTTTCACAACCTTAAGACTGCTCTAAGTTACCCCAAATTAGAACTGTTTAATACTCATGTTATTTCCTATAAAATCTTATTAAAAGGCTCGATGTTATTTTTCTATGAAAAATATCCCCAAAACGTAACCACAGGTATCGCGTTTCGGCACTGAAGCCGTACTGGTACAAACGAGTTCCGGTCACACGCTCGCAAAAACTACTCACGAGATATGTAAGTGATATTATAACACTCCGGTCAAATATGCAGTGATGATAGAACATTCTAGTTGCAGTGGAGATGCTACCACACTACGGCTTAAGTTTTTTAGTCACCTCAAGATATAGCCTCTAGCTAGTAGTAGGGACACGCCTGTTTTTTGTTGCGATTACAGCCTGTATACTGCACAAAATTCAATATCTCTTTCTCATTTTATAATACTTATTAATACCTGACGGTATCATCTAGTGTCGTATTTTAGTAATATTTCAAAATAACGATATAAGGAATTGTGTGTAAATATGTTCATACCCATTTTACGCCTCATGGAACGGGATTTGAACTTTTTAAGGGAGATCGTATATACGCTAGATTAATAGGGATGCTCGAAACATTAATTATTTTCATTTAGACAAGAATCACGGGTAGAAGCCAATGTAAAAAGCTAAAAATTGTTCGGTTGAAACGTTTACAATTATGTGTAGCGACATGGAGGGCACGCTCCGTTGCGCGTGCGCAGTCACGCCGGAAGCCGGTGACGGTGCTCCTCTGATTACGGCTTAATATCCTCTCCTGTAGAACGGCAATTTCGCCCGCTTTCGACAGGAACAGAAAAAAAACGATCGTATACCAAGGTTGACTTTTTTTTCACAGAATCGCACCGCAGACGGCCATTTCGACGTGAACTGCGGCTCTGACTGCAGTGTGCAGCAAGTAAGTTCGTTGTTTAATCTAATCCCGTTTGTGATATGAACTGTTTTATTAATCTTAATCGCTTGGTTCTGAATCGAGATCTGCTTTTGCACCTCCGATCGGAAATGGAGTTCGCAAAGAAGACATTCGCAGTAGAACGTAGGTAACCGACATAGATCGGGTTAGTAATTTGAAGTGGAAATGGGTCGGCCATATGGCTCGAAGAACCGATAACCGCTGGGGAAGAAAGGTTCTCTAGTGGCAGCCTACACGACCCCCCACTAGATGGAGTGACGACCTGTGCAAGTGTGTGGGAAGTCGATGGATGCAGGTAGCTCGGGATCGTGCTTCTTGGTGTTCTGTGGGCGAGGCCTATGTTCAAAAGTGGACTCAAACCGGCTGGAATTAAGATGATTATGACGATGACAGAAATTAATTCCTACGTCTTAAGCACTGGCTTTACAAATCCTGTGAACTCTTTGTGGCAGATCGTCCCATTCTTATGCATAGCAAGTATCAATCGCAGCAGTTTTTGCTAAAAGGGGAGGATACAGAGACTTAGCAGCGGTTTGGTGGCGTGATAGGCGTCGAGAGAGAAACTATATGGCCAGCCACGTCTTGGCATAGGTAGACCAATAAAATAAAATGTTACTTTTATTTGTATTTGTTTAATTTGAACTTGAAAAAGGCCTCTACGGTATAGAATTATGGTAATTACGGTATATTTATATTTTTTATATAAAATAAATCATAGGTAATGTTTATTTTATATAATAAAATTAAAATCGATTCCTATTAAATTTTTCGATAGTCCAAGATACATCTGAAGAATGTCATCAAAGTTAATTTTACTGTTAATTAGGGTTTTAATTAAAATTGAACGGAATACATTTAAAGTAGGGTGAAGACGGATTGATTGAGCACAAACCTTAAGGTCACGTTACCGATCATGAGTTGAGATATGATTAATTAAAGTACCAATACTAATATCAAGTAAGTACCACGGTAAGTTTCACGACTCTTGTATGATGATTAATGACCCTATAGATGAAGGTTGATTTACGAGGTAAATCTACAGCGTCTTAATATATACGCCATGATAATTTTTCTAAAATGACAGGTGATAGCCCTTATCATCTAAAACAAGGCTGCAACGCTTAGAAATTCGAAAAACGGAAACGTAATAATTGGTACATGAAACTGAAATTCGTATTCAGGCCCTAAACATCGCAATTCTGACATCGCAGTATTTAAACCATCACTGATTAAAAGAATCAAGGAAAATGATTGAGAGAATTATAAAATGTAACTTCTCTCGACTGATTCTGTACGTCTTCAACTTGGATTTTAAGTTTTTCCTATTTAGATTGTTTATGCATTGCGAAACTTTGGCAAAAGACGTCGATAAATAATTTTACGCGCGTACGCGTAAAATAATCGTAAACTCAGTGGAGCGATAAGCTGTTTAATATTATATTTATTGTTGTTAACATTCGTCTACCAAAAATTACGACTTGAGGGCGGAAATGTAGTTGTAAAAAAGATTTCAAAGGTTGTTTTTAATACTTTTAATGATAAGAGGTTGCAACGTGTTACAAAAAATATTTATCACTACTATCTGAAAAACGAACTATTTAACACTAATCCATTTATCTGAAAAACTAATATCTCTTTAATGCGAGTCACTGGGTATTAATCTGCGTCTTAATGTCGCTATTATAACCTAAAATCCGTTAGCCATTACAAAGACAGAAATTTGTAATTACTTTCATGCATTACATTGTTTTTTTCATTATGTTTGAGTTAATTTTGTTTGATTAGGAACTTTTTTGAATGTGGGGTTTTGATAAATATTCCACAAAACTTGTAGCGAAATACAAATTAATTTTAATATATTTTTCTGTAGTAAGATAATGTGGGGTATTTACCACATTTTCCAGCACTTGCAGGGTGACCAGCTTCATAACCATCGAATGTAATCATCAAAGTTTATCATTTGTGAATGATAACTCAACCTCAACATTCAAATGAACTGTGACCTAATTCCTGTGATATAGAGCATTTAACGATTACTGTACTATAATATAACAATATGCACTGAGACACAGATTAAATGGTCATACAAACTTGCGAATGCAGAATGCTAAGTTTAAATGCTAAAGTGCAAAATGCTAAAATTACTGACACTGCTTAATTTTGCTGAGAAACAAGTTTGAATTAGTTAGTCAACACGAATCAGAGCATAGAATATCAGTTACACGATGAAAAAGCTGGCGTCGTGTAGCTCGTAATGTACATTTGTCTTCGAATATGGTATACTCGTACCATTTGTTAACTGTGTACTTTGCAAGTTAAAATTTATCTGTATCTATCAACTAAACTTTTGGGACTGTTCTTTAAAAAAAAATTTACTCTGACTTAGTGGCCTTAATCAATTTCAACCAATTAAATAAAAAAAAATTGTTTATTAATAAAACATCAGAATGTTAGAGTTTTAGATCAGAATGTAAATACTTTTACTTGTTTTGAATCGTAATTTGGAATGTACTACTAGCTATAATGAAGTATAAATACTAGTAATAAATGTACTTGAAATAAACATATTTTCTTGACAATGACATATATTAGTTATAAGTAAATATTTGATAAATTTTATTATATTTGATATTTTTTTTTATCAAAATCTTACTTTTAGTTCAATTCCTGACGATACTTATATTCGCTACGTTTATTTTATCTTTAATGTAAAAGTTGAAAGGCATAAAAAAAACTTTATGTTTGTTATCTATCATTTTGGTAGGAACAGTGACATAAAACGGACCATTCTCGCTAACCCTGACAGTTACTACTGGTTAATGTCAAAATTATCAGTTAGGTCCAATTTACGCCACTGCGTTCCCTAAAAGGACGCAAAAACTCATAAGTGGAGAATGAGGGACCGTTTCATGCGACGGTGTATTTTGTTACCATGTAATTGTACGTTATTAGGACAAGTTATAAACCTAAAACGTCGTTTTAAATAATGTTTTTTATCAGTTATTCTTATGTATAATCGTAGAGTTTAAACATATATATATATATATATATATATATATATATATATATATTATTTTTTTCAACTATAAAGCCAGCAAACTTAATTGTATGTTATATTGAAGCCTTTTAATAATATATGTTAGAAATATATGTTATAGTTATATATATGTTAAATATATGTTAATAATATATGTTATTATTTAATAAATGATAGAAATATGCTTCAAATTTTACTACTACTACTAAAACTTACATTTGTCTCCTGATTAATTTATTGTAGGAATTGTCCGAAATAAATTAAAAGTGTGCACTCCATCAATTAAAGTGGAGAATATGCATACTCAATTGACTTGTTTCTCTTTACTTTAGGAAGGTCAATTTGTGTTCTATTGTAAATCATTTAAGTGGTCAGTTATATCTACTTCCTATTGTCAGTTAAATTTATTGCTTACAATTTTATTCTAAACATATTTACGTTATGTTAATAGATTTTAAATGGAAAGTTTTCGAGGATTGTAACAAAAATAGTTACAGATTTTCAGCGTTTAAATTCTTCTAATAGTTTTAGGTTCATGTATTCGTTAAAATAAAAACAAGTAACGTTTTTACAAGGAAACATGTAGAATATAAGGAATAACATTAAATAGCTATTTAAGTAACGACAGTAAATATAAAAAAATAATTTTAGCGTTATAGCAAATAACGGTAGGGCTATTTTTAAACGTACATTTTAGCTGCAATTCCTTGACTGTATCCGTCAACGCTTTACTTGAAAGTGCAACGGTGTTGCATTGGATCTTTCACGGAACAAACACAGGCGATGGCTTATTTATGCGCAGCTTGATTCCTGTCGATACTCTGTTACCGTCGACGCTAATGTATACCTTAAGCGACTCGAATGTATACCTTAAGTTAATTAATTCACTTCCCTCAACAATTGCTTCCTAGAACATCTTCCACACACAGATTTCTTTGAAGAATCATATAAACTTTTTATACTTTTATAATAAAAACTTAACACACGCGTATCACTGATTAATTAAATAAACAAAAGTGAAAGTAAGTAAACCCTATAAATTAATAGCAGAAAAAATTTCATAAACTAATTTAAAAAAAAAGGAAGACCTATAGTTGTGGACAACCGGCTATCTTACTGGATAAAATTTTTCGTAAAATATTGGTATTTCTTACGTATCATGCGTTATACACGCCCGCTGTGACGCTTTTGAATTTTGTTGTTTTGTGTGTGCTCTTTAGCAAATTAGCAACTGAAGCCCTGTCTACTTAATAAAAACTGCATCCAGTCGAAACAGTCAACGCTTTCGTTTTGCGTTCGGAAGTGTTTCTCGGGCGGGGAAGCCCGTTGGTCATCCACCACGGCGTACGAGGTGCGGCGTCGGCGCGGGGGTCGCGTGGGACTCGAAACCGGATGGACGCAGGAAGGAAGCTGCTAGTTGCCAGCCAGCTCCCCTCTATCTATTTTAGAGTTCACTCGTTTCGTTCCGATTATTCGTGCAACTCGGGGTACAGTCGACTTAGGACAACAAGTAGTCGGTTGCCATGGGCGGAGGGAATGTATCGCGAAAAGTTAATATTGTTAGTTCTGGCACAAGAGAATTCGATTATTAAAAAGTTTCTATTATTGATAGTTGACGATGTTAAAAACAGGCAATGTTAAAAACGAATATCTTATATCTTGTATTAGCTAATGTTTTTGCTTTCAGTCCCGAGACTATTAAAGCTTCATCTGACGCAGAACCGGTGGGCTAGCCAGAACCCACGGTTTTGGGTCCTCCGCTGTGGGTAGAGCCACGCATGTGCTCATGCGTGCGTTTAACTATGGTGTGTCATCTAAGGGCCATCGAGGTCGCGGTTCGGACCGAAACCCCGAAATAACGAGTATATACATATGTTACCTTTGACGCCATTACATAAATTTTAAAGCTCTGAATTCAACCAGATAAAAACTATAACATCTTTCAAACAGCTTATTTTAAGGTTATAAATACGTGTTAGAAAAAGTTTTTGTTTTGCTTCACGGGACATCCTGAAGATATCTGAGTCGTATCAATCTGGCATGACTTGACAGAATAGATCTCTCAAAATTTCGAAAAGCGCGCGGCAAACAATCAACCCTTACATTTTTCATAAATACATAAATATATGAAAGACAAAAAGGGTGAGAGTATAGACGTTTATAACAAAAGGAACGACAGCAGAAACAAATGAAGCATTAAACCGTCAAATGTTCAACATTAAATCGAACGGCACTTCTGTAGCGTGACGTTTACGGTTCAGGTACTCTCGTATGTGGAGGAACTCGGTTCACCGGTGCCTATTCGGAAATGAACAATCGCCTGTCGGAAGTATGGCGCTGGATGATTTTAGATTTATATGTGAAATATAATGGTTTCGTTGGGCTGTAAATAAGGATGCTGCTATTCCATTTGGGCATAGCACTTTGAAACGATGATGATTTGATAAAGTATTATTATTTTAAAACGGTTTTAACTTCACTTAAATATTACTTTAATAAATCGTTCGATAAATTGTTTTATCCCTACTTAGTCCTTTGAGAGAAGTATGTTGAAACCTCCATGAGTTTGGTTTTGAAACGATCATATTTATAATTTTTTTTCGAGAATATGCTTTTATCAGAGTAATTTTCTATTATTGACCGAAATTGAGAATTATCTAAAGAACGCCTTTTGTAATCAGTTTAGTATTAAAATTCATAATTGACACATGTTAAGTCAACGGGTAACAAATAATTGTGTGTACCTTTAACGGTTACGACGGAATTATATTAAGTTTACTCGCACGTGGGAATTCCGTTTACGGCCCGTTTTGTATTGATATTAGTATAATTTATTCAAGAAGTCAGTAGAGCAAAACTACCGAAACAACGCGATACTGGTGGCGGAACAATTGTGGGAACGGTCATTGGGACAGTGCATTATGAATATTCAAAGCATCTACTCAGCACTCGGACCGGCTTTTAACAAAATATCACAAATTGACATTCAACAAATGAAATGCAAGGCCTTGTTCCGAATAATTGTTGTCAACTGGTTGGCTACGCTCGGCCTAATTTTCGTGTTTACTTGGGTTCAAAGCTTTATTAGCAACAGAGCTCTCGAAGATTTTTTTTATGCGAAAAGTTGTTAAACGAGCAGACGGTTTACCTGATGTTAAGTGAATGCTGCTACCCATGGAAATCTGCTCACCCGTTGCATGTGCGTTGACAACCTTTTGAAAATTGGGCTGCGGCTACCTCACTCACCAGACGAAACGCGTATTATACTTCCACTTGACGCCGGTCTTCTGTGAGGTCGTGGTACTTACCCGGAGGAGCCTGCCCATTCGTTCAACAGCCGAGGCTGCTGCGTGGCCCTACAACCGTAAATTTAAATTTAATAATTTAAGTTTTTCCAATTAAGAACGTTTACAACAGTACCTAAAACAGTTCAAAAGCGTCCAATGGACTCAATAGCCCATTCCTATGCGTAGTAAAACATTATATAAAGTACATATATATATATCTCTATATATATATATCACCGGAACAGTACGAGTATATTGTTCAATGTTCGTTGATTAACTATAGTGCCTACTTATTGATATCCTCTAGGTCCTTTATCGCTGCAGTCAAGGTCCGCTTGTCGAAGGTCTTTCACACGAGAACTTTCTCCTGTGCGGATAACGCGCGCTTATCGCAAACAACCAACTGGAAGGCTAATTGAAATATGTGCCATATAATAAAGTCGCCTCTGCTCCCGGTCGCTCATTAACCAATCAACTCTCATTATAGGCATTTCAAAGATATCTTTTGTTGCAAACAAGAATAATGTGCATGTTATTTATTATAGACTGTATTCATTACAATAAGTACACAATAGAACGTATCTTCTACATGTAACACCATTGTTCGTCGATGTGCGATGCCGTAACAATCAATCCCTCTTCAAGATTGATTTAAGGCTTCAGGTGTGATATTTAAATTTCAAGCTCCTGAAGAAGAAATTAGATATTTGGGGAACCAAATAATTTAACAGCGAATAACTAAAAAAGTTGTACTGACGGGAGTTAACATTAATAATAATCGCTGAAACTGTTAATACATATTAAATAATATTCCGCGACATAAACAGTTCCAAACATGACGGTTGGTGCACCATTGGCTAAGAGGTCCAAAAATATGTAGCTCTCGGTGCCTTACACTTTAGAAATTCTAATCTCTACATATAATAAACCTTACTTGAATTCGAATACAATTTGTATCTCAAATTCGACGTCCCATTAAACTGTATAACTACAAGTAAGTATATCTTATCCTTTAAACGAGCAATTCTTGTATATATATATATAATTGGAATCTCGGAAACGGTTCCAGCGATTTTTATGAAATTTAGTATGTGCGTAGATTCGGGGGCGAAAAATCGATCTGACTAGGTTTCATTTTTAGAAAATATCTTTTTACCCAGTTTTCAGGGAATGAAAAATATCATTCGAATACGACGGTAAATTTCACCGAAAAAAAAAAATTTATAATACCTCAGTCGGTAATACGGCGGCCGCTAACATACAGCCACGAAACAGAGGGCCGTGGTTCGTATCACGATTTTTACTTTTTTTTACTTTTTTTCGATTCCAGATCATTGCTTTCTTTATTTTTTGTCGATCCAGATGATTGTTATTTTTTCCCTGTTTTTTTAAGTTCTTTCTTTTGTGAAAAACACCAGTTCATATTTTGTTATTATTACGTCGGTAAGATCGCAAAATATTATGCATATTTCATTTTTTAGTAATGTGTATCTAAATGTAATTTACCAAAAAGAAACAGTCCTCCAGGTACTGGCTTTTTAAATGTGATGAATAATGATTATAATAATGTGATTGATATTTTAAATAGGTTATCGAAAACGAAAACAAAAATGTATATAGATACAAGCACATATGTATAGGTTTTTAAAATAGGATACAAATACGTTTACAATATGTCCCAATTTCATATCGGATCAAAACCATTTCAGCGCGCCGCTGTACAGCACCCCCCGGATAAAAGCTGTTTCGAAGCCAACGCACGTTTCATTACAAATACATCCGCACACAAGCGATCGTATCTCTGAGGAAGATAACACGATAGAGTAGAGAATGAATGAAACGAGAATTTCTCTGTTACTTTTAGATTAAATATTACTCGCGGATAGTAATTAATTGCTATTGTAAATAGCAGAAAATTTGCGTTTATTGTTGTAATATACGTTATATATGTTAAACGAATTTAACTGAGTTGCAAAATAAGTTTAATCGTGGATTTCATTAAAACGCCTTTTAAAAAGCTTCATGCTACAGTCTCTACTTAATTACGAATTTTAAAACCGTTTTCTGTTAATTAAGAATTTAATATATTACAAAATACTTTTAAAGCAATGTTTAAAATTATTTGTAATTAGTTGTTAGTAAATACAGAAATTAGTGTCCTATTATTTGTATATCCCATAGATAAACGGTCTAAATCTGGGTGTTACTCCTTGTTTATATATGTTTGTAATACATAAGATCAACGCTTGCTGCAGAAGGGGTAACAATTTTTGTTATAAACATAAAATAAAAAACAATACGGTACGTAACTATGTCTGGTACAGGAACTGTTGATCTACACAACGTAAGCTTTTGCAATATTTACCTATTATGTTAGGTTGGAAAAACCGTTTCTTCGTATTTTATAACAGGAAATTTTTATAGTAACATAATGTGTATGTATATGTGCTACTTTGTTCGATAACTTGAAGCCATCTTGTAGGAGAGACATAAACTAGTTGCTGTAGAAATAATACCCAAGTAGTTTTGGCAGTCCTCTCTTGACGTCAGTAGTCTTCAATTATTGTGGTAAGTCCACGCAACAGTTCGCTGTTGCACTAAAGGGCAGGTCTGTCCGGGGAAGTAGCAGGACCTCACAGAAGACCGGCCTGGGGTGGGAGTGTTATATACTTCTGCATTTCGTCCGGTGAGTGAGAGCCTACTTTATTAGAAGGTGGTAACGCATTGCAACACTACGGGCTTCGCAAATGTCCGTGAGTGGCGGTTAATACTTAACATCAGGTGAACCACCAGCTCACTTGCCACCTTCTCACATAGAAAAAAGAAACGTTAACCTTACACTACCTGAAATATTTAGAGACCGAAACAGATGGAAATCTGAGGGTGCAAGATCAGGGCTAAATGGTGGATGCATTAACAGATCCCGTCCAAGTTCAAGAAAAGTGCGTGATCTGGTGTTATCACGATGAGGATTCAAGACGAGCACACTTCTGTTGATTAGTTCCGGCCGTACTTTACTTTGGCATACTTTATTGCTAGAGTCGTATCAGCTTAGCAGAGTCAATGAATGAAACTTTTACAAACCGTTACTATAGATGCTGCAAAATTAAAAATAAATTAAGTTAAAGTTTTAGATTAATAGATTTTGCCAAAAAGCCAACTGAACTTTGGGCAGCTATCCTCACGGTACGAATTTCTCGGCAGCTTTCTACCTTTTTACGAGATTAAAATAACATTGTAAATGAATATTTGAATTTGAGATGTTATTGAATCTTTTTTGGCTATCCAATTGTACCTATTCAATTGTGTTTATTTGTACTAATGATAAAAAAGTAAAAAACTCCAAAAACTCTTGTATGTTATCCCTTTGGATACTAGTTTTATACTTGTTAGTGTATGCAACTTGGGCGTAGGTGGCAGATATTTAAAGCTAGATTTAGCTACAGTTCTATAAATAGACGAACGCCACATCTAACACGATAATTCATTAACGTTAATTAAGTACCAGACGGTTTAACACCATTACAACTCGCGCCCAAATACTATTCATAGAATCGTAACTATTAGCAAAGATGCAAAATTCTTTTCGAGTTAAAATATTTAGAGTTTTGAAATAATTTTTTCATTAAAAAAAACCCAAATTGAAAAAAGTTACAACGCTTTCTTAATAATTTTCAAATAATTTTTCAAACAAATAATTGCATAATGAAATACCTCATCAAAAAGTTTTGTTTTCTAATTCAATCGCAGCAGAACAAAACCAAAACTGTAAAATAGTTTTATTTAACAATTGGTGGTTTTCGTGTCAAACCAGGAATTTTTTGGATTATAACTATTTTTAACGGACTTCAAAAGGAGGAGGTTCTCAATTCGACTGTATTTTTTTTATGTTTGTTACCTCATAACTTTTGACCGAGTGAACCGATTTTGATGATTCTTTTTTTATTCGAAAGTTGGTACTTCCCATGTGGTCCAACATTAACTTAATTGGCATTGGATCTTGGGCTCTGGAGACACTTAGGGATCTCCTGAAAATCGATTATAAAATGAATACATAGCGAGATATTTGAGGTCGGTTTTGTTTTTCGTTAGTAAAAAAATGGTTATTTTATTATTTATTCTTGACATTGAATAATATTTTCACAAAATTTCTATTTTACAAGACAAAAATAACTGATACTTTTTAATTATCAGTTTCTACAACTAATATACATACTTGCACACAGCGTTTTCCAGTCCTAAATTTAGGAAAGCATAAATAACCCATAGTATGGGTACTATTGTTTAAAAGTCTGTTCACTCTTATCTTGAAGACGTCGCTTACAACGCTGTGGTATTACGATTCGCATTTATCCTTATCCTCGTGTGATCACTGTATGTTCTAGAACACCATACGGGGAAGGAGTGACACAGAGAGATTGTATTCATAAAGAACTGCATTTGGTTTCGACGCGCGCTAATTCCCATTTCCTCATTACGTGACCGCTCCCCGCCTGCGCTTTGCCCATTCAGCTCGAAGCGAGGTGCCCCCCTCGCCCCGCCACCCTCGGACTCTCAACACCTCCCCTTAAAACTGTACCCGTCCATCCGCCCAGCGAAATCATAAGTGCACTCGACCAAAGACTGTTTTGATTTATTGTCCATTTATTGACCCATCAACGGACACGGAGACGCCGAGTAAAAATAGAATAATCCACCACTTCGTTAGGCGACGCTATGTGTGATGTCAGTTTTCTCATCGGTAACGAGATAATGTTTAAATATGAATGACTGTGCGTTTTAAAATATTCACAATGTTTGTGTCCGAATAGTTTTTTGCGTTTATCGCTCTAATTTTTCTACAAATGAAATGTATTGTTAACATAAACCCGCCCGAGATAATACTGAAGAATATTGCTATTATTTGGAGACTACGCATAAAGCTACAGAGTGGATATGTAAAAGGCAGTTGCTGTGTGGTGTATAGGACGCCTGATAGAGGCAAGCAGAATGGTCAATGGAGGGCGAGAGAGAGCTCTTGAGCCTCAAGAGTATCAGGGCGAGCAACACGCCGGTGGGTCCCAATTTGCCCCGACATTATCCAATTGCCGGAGTCAAGCAGTTGGCGTGGGCCAGCGCGTGACCTGGACACGTATTTTGGATCCCTTTTAAACGGTGTCACAGTTGACGGCGTGTCGTGTTCACAAGAATCGCCAAAAAAACTTGCTTTATACTTTTTTAATTATAATTTTATTATTTATAATTTTAGACTCGGTGAGGGACGAGACAGTTATCAAGAAAAAAATATGATAGCACCGAAAGCATTGCAGAATTATTGAATCCTACTAACACTAATGACCTCATAAAATAATCACAGTAATTAAAAAAACCTTTGTGCTTTCTTTTAATCGAAATCTATTTAAAATACGATAAATTTTTTAAGTGTTTTAGTGCGATTAAAATTTTCACATTGTCTTTTCAGATAAGATATAACCAAAATGTAGATAGGAGGACTAGTTAAAAATTAATAAAAAAGCAACACCTCCAAGGACATGTTTAACAAATGATGCAAAAGCGATTACTTAATGCGCGTTTCTAAATTATTTTGAGAAATTAGTCGAAAACGCAGTCTGTTTTCCCATCAATGTGAGTGTCATCAAATGATATTACCTGCGTTCTTGAGACATAAAACGTTTTTCATGTAGACAATATTGTACCGTATCATTTGCGCGTACCGTATATGTGCAAAGATATTCCCATACTATACTAGTTATTTTGACCTAAATATTTCCACTTGCACCTCTTAGTACAGTAATAAAAGGATAATAGACATTTTTACTTTAAAACATTTTTATAACGGATACAAAATGAAACCAAGTGGCTCCATTAGCAAAAAACGTATCTCATTTAAATCTTATAACATTCTGCACGCATTTCTCACAGTTTCACGAGCTGATCATAATAAATTGCTTATAAAACATAGTTCATATCGTAGTTTATCAGGGGTCAGTAACGAATGCTGTTAGAGAAACAGCAACATGTCGACCTACTCTGCTGGCGCCTATTGGCAAAGCTGTAATGATACGAGGCGTTATCTTTAATTAATTTAAATAAAAGATGTGAATTCGCCTCTTTTTATCTAAAAGTAACGCCACTGTTGAATTTGTTTTGGCCTCTGCAGAGGTTAATTGTTCTTGGAACACCTATGAAGAACGATAGCCTCTGTGGAAACATCAGTTGAAAGACAACTTTGTCGTTTGGGAAACTAAACTTATTTATTACAAACGCATACACCAAAATCATTTTCATATCACTGAGCTTATGGTACCTTTACAGTTGTTTTCTTTATAGATTCCTGTATAAAATGAAATTGACATTTCTCTCATTAAGCATAATTATTAATGCTAGAACTGAGTGGTTTCAGAACGCCCTCCATCCGGCCCGCGTTTGCGTTCTCAATTGAACTTCCGAGCGCGTTTCCGAAATCGCTCCGACAATTAACTAAAACGACAATTTTAATGACTCGAAAGGGACTCGCTATTGTTTTGTTATTATTAGGGCACGAGACAGGATGCTGGTTAATTAGACTCTAATTTACTTAGCCGTTTTAATAATCTCAAATTCTTTTGTAATCATATTTTTATGCTAGCACGTGGCAATACTCTACGACAATTTTCATTTAATGTTTGTGGTTTCTCGGGCATTGAGTATATTAATATGTGGTTGATACTTTTACGGACTTCAAAAAATGAGTAAGTAACATGAAATATGTAACATTATTTAATTTCTATTTTAATTCCCATTTCTATTTCTAATTTTTTAATTTAGCAGAATAACAATTGAAAGGATAGTAAAATAACGTAAGAGCTATTTCCGAAAACATTAACAGCGATTTAACTCTTCTAATTAAGTTTTATTAATAAAAGGGGACAGATTGACAGATAAGTTCAAAGGTGCCGAAAAAGTCTTGGTTTGTATGTGACTTTGAAAATACAACATTTGCTATATTTGTTTGGACATTTAAAAAAAAACGAGTAGCTTATTCAAATCACATTAATTAATATCCGACACTGCAACAATATTGCGATTTTAATTACTATGTAGATATGCATTAATAAATATATAAAGACGTGACATTTTGCCAGTTGAGATGTCAGATAAAAAATAAACGTATATCTTTCAATAATATTGTGGCATGTTTAAATCAACAAAATTAGGATATACACGTCACAATTTCTGAACGGAATCGCCCGCTTGGCTGTGATGAATTGGACACAAGGGTGCAGTTTGGGCGTGGTGTTTTGACAACTGATCATTGCAGCGTGGAGAGCATACCTTGTATTATTTATTTTACTTTGACCTGCTTAGATTTACGTTAACCTCTGGCTGAAAGAAATAAACCTATGTTATACTTATAAGGTCTTTGTATGGTACATATACAACATACATATACAAAATATTTATCTTCATGATTAAGCCGTAATAGTTTTTGCATATTTAAGGTTTAAAAGTAAAACTAATTGCGTTATAATATATTTAAGCCTTGTATAAAATAATCATTTGATTAATTAGAATAGAGTTAGACATAATCAGTTGACCCAAAACAATTTATCACGTAAACATCATTAAGTAAACATTGATACGGGTAACTAAATAATTTATACATTTAACACAGTTTTCGTAAAATGTTTTCAAGCAATAGATAAGTTTAATTATAACAACTTACTTTAGTATTATTAAGCTTAATCGATGATGAAAAGTTTGTTACCATAATATTTTTCCAACATGTTGATAAATGCAAATATTGTAAAGACTAAAGTTCTACCTTGCTTTGATCTTGGCTGTAAAATTGATAACATTTAAATGTGTTTTTCGTACCTTAATTTTACCATGATTAATATATATTTATAGTTATGGCTTTACTGAATATTTTTTGTTAATTTGAATATTGAATATTTTTGTTAATTGTAACGATTACTCGTATAATGGTATCTTGCGATTCTAGGAGCACAACAGATAAGTTCGATAATTCCCGATCTGTAGTTGATAAAGAGGGATAAAAAATATAAAAAATTGATAAAAAATATTAAAATTTTCTAAACGCGTCTGCCTTTTTTATTTCCTTTTAATTTGTTTCCTTTTTCAAAACTATTTTTGATATTTCCTTTTGTTTCTATTATTCGAATATTGGGAAATTGATAAGCGAACGAATACATATTGATAATTAGTTGTATTATTAAATATTATGTGTTGCATATCTCGTACCCAGAGGTTTGGGTTAATTTTCTTTAGAAGATGATGTCCTAATTATTTGATTGTCAAAAATTATTTCTCTTTGAACTAATTATGTATGTTTAACATTACCATACATAATATAATAGGCAAACCTAATACAATGAAAATGAAATAATCACAATCATCATTATCATCTTCCCTTGGTCTTATATTATAGATAAGTATAATAGATGATGAGGTTGGCACAACATTTAGACATGTTATCAGAAGCATTGGCTTCGAGAACAAACACCCAGATCCGAAACAATAATTATCGGTGGGTAACAGAAATACTTATCTTATGTGGAAAGCGAATCCCTGGAACCGAAGTCAATACCTTAGCAAATGCGCCATCGAGTCTTTATAAAAATTCAACAATATTGCCCGCAATTCTTTCGAAGTTTCAATGGAGGGAGCTTACATTTAAAAATTATGACAAAAGATTAAGCAATCTGCAATATTTGTTTTGGGCATGGCATATATATGAAAAGACAGTAATCTTACAACAGCCAAGCTATACATTTTTTGCCTAATTGATAAAAATGTGTAAAAATTTACGTAAAACATTTATTTATTTCATTTCTGTGCAGAAATAAGCAAAAGAAAAGTTCATAATACAATACAAAATTGCCTATGACTTTGGCAAATATACCTACATCAGGTCATTTATGGTGCAAGGGGCGCGACTCTGGAACGACTTACCACTAGAAGTAATGCGTGCTCAGTCATTAAATATTTTCAAGAATCTTGTAAAAAATAATTACTTATCTTTGTAATGTTATTTCCTAACAATGATATATATATTTGTATATATGGTATGTATATATTTATAAGTATATATTGAAGTGTATATGTATGTATATGTGTATTTATATGTATATATTTTGTTAGCCTTTTGTATACACATTTATTTATTTACTTACATATTTATAAATATCTTATTATTATGAATTATGATTGTAGATAAGTATTTTTTTTTCATTCATTTAGTTAAACCACACCTTTATTCCTAAATTATTTCTTTTTAGTCCATCCAAAGGTTACCTGGAAGAAATTACTCTTAGTAATAAGGCCGCCCATTGTACCCATCACTAATAAGTTTTAATTTTTATTTGTTTTATTTTTGGTGTGCAATAAAATATATTCATTCATTCATTCATTCATTCATACATCATATAATTCATGTATTCCCCGTATAGTTTTAGTCCATAATCACTTTTATATATTTTACACATAACAAGAGATAGCTTGATTATTCTACATAAAAATATTATAGGTTCCTGCTGCGTAAATAGGCAATTCATAGAATAGGCAAATAAATTATTAAAACTCTTGAAATGGCGTTTTATTAACTATGACGTAAAATACTCCAGTCTGTTCCGTGAGGGGTGACCACGGACTACTGCAATGGTTCTAAACGTCGGGTACGAAAACCGAACGCGATAAAATCCATGTAACATGTAACATTTATGTAACATAGACCCAGATGCCTAATCGTCGCCTTAGCGTTAATTAAAGCAACAACAATGAATTAGCGCGGTCTCTGCATCACTGCTCTGATGCCGCAGCTAATTCGTCCGCTGAATGGCGCGCCCCAATTCTTTTATGGAAGTGCGGGTGCACGCGGGTTCGCGTATTAATTGTTCCGCGTAGCGTCCGCCCGATGAGTCGATCTGCATACTGTATGAGACAGCGGCAAAACAATAATTAAAGCCGTCGACTGAGCTTTGCATGACGTAAAGAGAGGCTCTGATTGGCAGACCTCATTTTCCTTCAAAATATTTTTAGATGACTGTTTAGAGGTTGTTAGAAGTGGTCGCAACTTTCAGTAATGGGTAATCTACACAAGGAGCAATATTTAAATGCAGTAGAATTGGAATGGGATATTTGGGCCACGTTTCTGGTGTAAGCGATCTCACTAGACTCAAATGATTTGCCAAATATCATAAATATATATAATAAATATAAGTAAAGAAAGTAGAGTCAAAAAGATACGTATTTATCTACACACAATGGTAATGACAGATTTCATTCAAGACATATTTATGTGACATATTTGTTAGGCCAGCATATATTATAATTACTATCTGACAGGTCGTTGATAACTTCATTAAACGAGCGCCGAATGCCCACCAGGATTCTAATTTAATTTATGAGATTAATTTAGGCACAATATGATAATATCATGTTTGATGTAGTGTAATTGCATAACGGTCATAAGCGTGGGGAAGTTGTTGTAGATAGTGATGGCTACTTAAGGTGTACTCACCTGTGTCTTCCGGTGAGTCCTGAGCCGCGGCCCGTAAAGGACGTCACTCTACCGTGAAAAGCCGTTACGAGCAACGTAACTTCTTTATAAACGCTTTCTTTAATTTACTGGCCAACTCAACGTTACAGAGAAATTGCGTCACTCCATAAGTGAAGATTAATTTTGGCTGTGATGTAGTAGATTTGTGTAGATTAAAAGAATTTGATAGCAGTAGTTCAAGTTTTGTTAATGTCAGGACTATTTGTCTGACTAAGTCAGCATTTAAAATTGAAAGTACCCGGAGGACCGAGCTTTGCTCGGTTTTTTTTTTGGTAAATCGTGTATTTTGGAAATTACATTTAGATACAAATTACTGAGTAATGAAATATGCATAATATTATTCGATGTTACCGACGTAATAATAAGAAAATATGAACTGATGTTTTTCACAAAAGAAAGGGAAAAAAATAACAAAGTAACAAATCAACAAAAAATTAAAAATAAAGAAAGCAATGATCTGGAATCGAAAAAAAAGTTAAAAAATAAATGTGTAAATGATCGTGATGCGAACCACGGCCGTCTGTTTTGGGGCCGCCCGATTACCGACCGAGCTATTTTGACATTTTCTCTTGCGGGGAATTTTACCGTCATATTCGAATTATATTTTTCATTCCCTGAAAACAGGGATAAAAGGAAATTTTCTAAAAATGAAACCTAGGTAGATCGATTATGCACATACTAAATTTCATGAAAATCGCTGGAGCCATTTCCGAGATTCCGATTATATATATATATATACAAGAATTGCTCGTTTAAAGGATAAGATTAACAATTTCATTGGTGCCAGGATTTAAACGCAGTTAATATAAGTCGATTCGCTGACTAGGTACTTTTCTAAAACTACCATATATAGCCTATTTTTTTATTTATACATCATCATTATATAAAATTATGTATACATAATCTGGGTCATAAGAAGAGAAGCACCGTTTTTTATACGGAACATTTTTTCCGTCCCTTAAAACACGGCAGATAAAAACAATTTTCAAAAAACAGCAGCACTCGAGTTCCAAAGCAAAGGGACTCTATGTGAATGTTTAGACGAAGTTTCAAGAGGAACATGTGTGAGATATAAACACGTACCTACGCAAAACTTACTGTTGCCCGCAAATGATTCACAACGAGAACATAAAACAAAAGTGGGCTACGTAGGTACATGCAAAAGATGTTGCTCCAATTTTTACTCTTTAATTAATACACTTTTAGCTGTGTTGATGCCGATCAGTTATTTATAAGTTTTGTTTTAAACTAATTAATAATTGTATGTACTGTTTCATTGTGGGTGCACCGTGTTTGACATCCCTTCTGCCACTGCAAGATTATTTCGCCTTCACCTATACCTATTACAGATATTGTTGACGATACCAATATAGTGTATTGTTACTTTTTTGTTTTGTCTGATGAGATATCCGTAGAATAGCCCTTTTGGCATAATACCTGCAAACGCACTATTTTGGCGGGTGTCTATAGCGGTTATCTTGGCACCGTCACTTTTCCCTTTTGCCACAAGTATAATATTAACTCTACCTAATCCACTTTGTGGCTATCGTTCACAAATCGTGGTTTACTGAGTAGAGAAATTACTGACACGCTCTATTCATTTGTATTTTTCTATATACAGTGTACATTGGGATGCAGCTTATGGCAGCAAGGACTGAAGAACTCTTGCCAGACTATCTGCGTAAGTAATTTACCGAAATTCTTGAAGATCTCTCTTATGATCTTGATTTTACTTGTAATCTATTTATTCACAGAATGTAACATCGGAAACTGTATTTTCCCGGGAACTGTATTGTGTGATGGGATGTAATGAGGCTCTCAATACCTACTTCCAAAAAATAAGAGGTAAGTTTTGCATTATTTTAATTGTAGGCGTTTATTTTTTGGTAGCTTTAATATTTGCCTTTCTTTGTATATAGAGTTGATTGGAATACCTACCGCGCCAGCGCTCGTCGCGGACAGTCTGACTGCAACATCACTTTCACTGGTTTGGGAGGCGCCCTATCTTGGTATCCTGAGCTACCTGGTGCAATGGCGATACGAAGAATTGCCTGGCAGCTGGCAATACTATTCAAACACAAGCCACTTCGACCGCTCTATTATACACGTTGACAATCTACGTCCATACACAAAATACCGAGTATGTATTGTTTTGATGAATTGCTATTAACCTTATCAATACCAGTAACGAATCAATTAAAATTGTAACCTTTGTAACAATCAGATCTACTTCAGATCAGATCTACTTTAACATGCAAAGCCGAATAATATTTAAACAGTTACTATTTAACAGTTTAGTTTTGATTTACTTTTCTGCTAAGGAAGTTCTATATAAAGAGGCTTACGGTAATTACATATGAACAGCAATAAATATTCTGTTTTATCAAATACGAAATGTAGTGCAGTCACTAATACTAAATATCATGCTCAAAATATAGAGGTTCTTGAAGTTTAATACGCAGTCTGTCTGTTTCGGACGTTAGTAAGAAATTAATATCATAAATATGCGTATATTTGACTGTATGTTCAGTTCCGAGTGGCGATCTTCTTATCCGGTCGAGTCGGGGCCGGCGAGCCGGTATATTCGGCCCCCTCGGTGGTCATATCGACGTTGGAGAGCGGCAAGCCTAGTTCCGCGCCCGCGGCTTTGCGCGCCGCGGCGCCCGATCCCAGCAGGGTGGCCATCTCCTGGGAGCCGGGGCCTTTTCCCAACGGCCCGCTGATATCGTACGTGCTGCGGCTCGCCGACACGCAGCCCAACACTAACGATGCTTTGGAGGCAAGTGCAGGGCATAGTTTTGAGTTTGATTTGTTATATCCATATATACATTCATATGTGTGTCTGTCCTCTTTGTGTGAAAGGCGTTGGTAGCGACTAGATATCCAAGTTCCCGCTATTTTTAAACGTTTTCAACGCGTCTAAAAGCCCTCAGGTGTTTTAGATGTCCATGCCGGGTGTACTCGCTTAACATCAGATCAACCGCATACTCGCTTGCCAACTTATTACATAAAAATATACTCTTGTTAATGTCATTAGTAAATAACGGGACACTTATACAATTAAATATTTTGGAATTGTGTTCGGTATTTACCCGAACCGTAGAGTACTTAAAAGAAGGTAACCTTTGAATTGGGAAAAAAAAAAAATGTGTATATAATTTTAAATGTCTAATCTGAAGTAATAAGAGATAATCAATGACTTATTGACAATAAGTAGATAGTGTCAATAATGTTGATGGGTATTACATAGATTTTACGACTGTCATGTTTCTTGCAGGATATGCCAGCTTCGAACAACACCCTGTTCTATATGTTCCAAAATCTGGCGCCAGCTCGAGAGTATGAGGTGTCGGTTGCAATGCGCAACTCTGTAGGTGAAGGGCCGAGAGCTTACGTCAGGATCTCTACGCCGCCCCTGCCCAAATGTGAGTTAAATGGCGTAAGAGTTTATAAACATCGGTACATGTTTTTACTAAAAAACGTAACGATAACGTAAAATACTACACTAAAGTATTAGAAATTGTCTGTTGATTCTAACCATCTCGCGACTTACACTGAAACCTTTCTCTAAGAGATTAATTACAGATTAAATATCCATAGTAATGTATTTGCTCTATTAATCTGTGCCATTAAAGTTTAATAACCTCTGCTTGAAAAAATTTAGAACTGATCAACGTGTACTCAAAAATTTAGAGTTCTTTACGTAAAGATAAACGAATGTTGTCTGCTAATTCTTTTCAGCCGTTTCCAATCAGCAGCCCATTTTAATTCTGGGCGGTGAGCACAATATACTAGCGGCCCCCGCCAACGATATTCTTTCTGACCCAATAGAGTTGTACAGTACGGAGCAAATTATAACAGGTACTCATGTCATACAGTATAACTAATTACAAATCTCTATATTATATTCTTTCACAAAGGTATTTTTATATAGGTACACAATAACTTCCATAATTTAATGATTCAAACATTAATATATATCTTATGCTTAAACATTAATAAAAAGTCAATGTGTTCATTAAAAAAAACATCCATTTAAAAACTTTTTATAAAGAATGAATGTTAATGCCATCTATTGACAATTTGTATATATAAAATATAGGGAAGCAATCTGAAAAATGTTCATTGATGAATACTTATTTACGCATTATTATATCACCATTCGGTGATTCATCTAAGTATTGTGCGACAATTTCGCAGGGTTCAACGAACGGCAATATATATTTTTTTAAGCATATCTACACCATAAGTTTGAATTATGTCATTTTTACATTATGCGTTATAAACTTACATTTATTATTAAAGCTGATGGATTAGTAACTAAATTTAATAAAAAAATTATATGTATTTACAGGTGTCTTTAAGCTAATGGATTAGTTACGAAATCTATTAAAAATTAATATCCTTACAGGTGTCGGATTGGACATGTCTAGTGATTCATTGTTTGTGTCCGTATCAAGCGGTTACGTGTACCGAAGTTCTTTGTCAAAGAAGAGCATTCCCCAAGCGATCCTTTCGCCTGAGCATACACTGTACAAACCTCTAGACCTCTCGGTGGATTGGCTGAACCGACATCTGTATGTACTGGGTGAAGTTTTCTACGACAGAGCACAATCCAGCCGGTCGAACACCTCGTTGTATTCAAATTGGGAGATAATCCGTTGCGATTTCGATGGGAAGAATCAAATAGTCGCCCTGTCAGGGTTCAATTCTCGACCCATACATTTCGAGGTTGATGCTTATAACGGGTGAGTTTTACATTTTTGGCTTTCATAGTCATTATAATTTAGCTATCATTTGATTTTTAAAAAACTTCAGGAAAAAGTTTTGTCTTAAAAATTTTAAATTTAAATCAGTTTTGGAAAGTCAGTATTTCAAAATAGATATTGATAATTTGCTGTCCCAATTTTGGATAGCCATGTCTTTTCTTAAATGGGTAACATTTTGCTTTCCTTTTTTATATCATAATACAAATGATTATATCTTACATGTTGTCACCAACGTGCCACTGAAGCGGGTATTCTAAATTCCAATGATCGTCAACTTGTAAACAGAGAATACCCCAACTTGTAAACGCATAGAGCTAGTGTACGCTTTGCTAACTCACCGGTTCGATGAAGCTTCAATAGTCTCATCATCTCAGAAAGCGTAACATTAGTTATACTAAATACAAAAAAAATTACGCTTTGTTTTACCCTGCTCTCGGAATTGGCCAAACTACGGGCTTAACTTACCTACAATAACGGTCGTCAGTGAGATTAACCAACAGTTACCATTAACTGACGTTAAAATTATTTCTTTTGCGAATGTCATTCACACACGACAAAGAGACAAATTTTAAAAGCACTTGACGCCTTAGAGTGCTGCCGGAAATATATTACATGTATATATAAATATAATTGACGATCGGGACCCCCGTTAGGTCCGGTGACCGTCTGGCCCCTTCCTCAACCGGGTCGATGAGAACGTTTTGCGGCGACGTCTGCGAACCGTTTCGTTTGGATCCGGTTGGTAATTGCTGCTTCTCCTTCATAGCGGTCGGATCTTGAAATTGATCTTCGTTCTATTATCCATTATCTCAGCTGGATATGGATGTTGTTAATGGATTAGGCTGGGTGTATTGCAACAGGCCGCTTGCCTGACGTCAACTGTTCTTGGGAACAAACACCCAGATTCAGAATAATTATCTGTGGGTCACACAAATATTTGTCCCGTGTGGGAATCGAACTCACGACCCCCGGCGTCAAAGCTAATGGTTTACCACCACCGAGTCTTCTAACACATAGCCACTTAAATAACCGATCTTTAAATATCAATGCCATTCGCCGTTGCATTTTTACCGCTTAGCGCTCGTGGCCATGCCAATTAAACTATTTTGGACCACCTGAACTTTATTGGAGAGTGAGAGAGAAAATATAGAAGGATAAGATAGGTGAATCTCGCGCAAGTTTGTCATCAGGCCTATCTTAGATCATGCCAAAGTGCCGTCAGATAAAACTACAAGCATGATGTCCCATTACACATTAAATATTTATTATAATGTTGGAAACATTTTCAATAATTTATTTAAGAGAGGACCCGTGAAATTTAATGTTACAAAGTAATCGGAATTTATATTTCAAATGCAAAGATCTAAATATGTAAAAGTAGTTAGTAGATTTATTAACATGTTGTGCTCACGTAAATATAAGACATCGTCAAATTCTCTATAAAACCGTCTTTCTATTCAGTTATTTGTTCTGGGCGTTGCGTGGCGTGGAGCGTGGTGGACTGTACCGGTTGGACTTGGCCAACATCTCGAACGGCGTTCGCCACGACTCGCCTCCCGAACTGATTGTGAGAGACGCCCACCTGGGAGCTTTTACAGTGGACCACGCTGACTTCCGACTGCTCGTAGCGCACCTGAGAAGGAACACGGTCCTAGCCGTTTCATTGGACGGGTTTGTACATCCAAATCGTCGATGCTTGATTCTTTTGATTGATTCATTGATTAGAGTAATTTTTAAAGCCTTTTTTCTGCTCATTGCTACACTTCATTACTATACGCGGTATAGAGAAAGTCGTCGATACCAGATTTGTTTTCTTAGCTAGCCATAAAAGTACGTTAACTTTCGATGCTCCAGGCGGGAAGTAACAGACTTCAGGACGAACACCCAAACACCGATGTTCTCGTCAGTGAGGTCGATCGCTTACGCCGGCGGTCTGTTCTATTGGACGAACGGCAGGGAAATGTTGATCGAGGAGTACCACGCAAAGAGCGACAGCTACTTCCACAACGAGTACCCGTTGGCGTACAACACCAAGTTGATAGCGACCAGCCACGTGTTGGTGGCGTTGAGGAGTTGTCAGCCGATACCGGTCCCGGTGAATCCGCCATTGGGCGTGCAAAGTGTGATGGGAATAAGCCGCGCCAAGGTGTCCTGGTCCCCACCGCACCTATTGGGCCACCAGGGTAGCGGAGCGTGGCAGCAGTGGACTTTCCACCTTCAGCTGACGCATATGGATAGTGGGCATACGATTGATGTGTAAGTTGATATTAACAATTGTTAGGTAATGTTAAGAAAGGCTCAAGATTTGATTTAATGTTTTTCGTACCTTTGATGTATACCTTAAAAGTGAGTTCTAGTATCTCGAGCATCTCTGTTACACCATTATAGAGACGATACGATTGGCGTAGTGGATGGTGGAACTGTCTCTTGCGGCAGAGGGTTCGATCCCAACTATTAGAAAAATTTTCTGTTTTTAGTGTGGGTCTTTACATATCTATTAGATAAAAAAAATATAAATAAATACATATTATAGTTATGTATGTTTTATGTTTATCAGTTATCTAGTATCCATAGTACCTCTGCGGTTTCCTTCATTTGGGCCTTGTTACTTTGTGTAAAAATATGCCCTGAAATATTTATTATTATGATTTACTATACAGGTAGAGATGTAATAAATTTTAAAAGGGGAAATTTTTAATAGACAGATTCAATTGATACTCACTTATTTGAAATATGAAACAAAAGTTAGCAATGGTCGTTCATTGCTAGCATCAGTTTTATTATAGTAACTATTCGTAAAGAGTACTCGATACTCTCCCAAAGTGACTTAATATTGACTGAGGTGTGTGCTTTTCTTATAGAAAGAACATTAATGAATCAATGTTCGTGGTACAAAATTTAGAGCAAGATGCTGAGTACGTAATCAAAGTTGCAGCTCGAACTGAATCGGGATCAGGTGAATATATTTTATCTTCATATTTTTCTAATATACAAATATATGTATTACATATTCATCCTCCCAATTGTAGGTCCCTGGTCTTCCGAGTTTGTCGGCAAAACTTTAGCGTCGACGCCCACAACGTTACATAGCACGCTACTGTGGTCCGGTCCGGATGGGTTATTGCAGACAGATTTGACCGGTGAAAACTTACAAACTATCATTCACAGGTGGGATATGCCATGGTACACTTTATTTTTTTTACATGAGAAGGTGGCGAACGCCTGAGTGTGCAGCCAGAATTATATGTTATTTATTTATCATTGTGAGAAGGTGGCGTATAAGCAATTGGTGCTTCGGATGTTAAGTGATTAACGCTACCCAAGGATATCTACACCACGAGTTGTATTTATTTATTTTTATTTTATTTTAAGTTGGCAAGCGTGCAGGTGGTTCACTTGATGTTGAGTGATTACCGCCGCCCATGGACGTCTTCAACATCTGACGGTTTGCAGATGCGTTGCCAACCATTGAAAAGTGGGCCCCGTCTACCTCACTCACGTGATGAAACCCGACTGTACAACACTTCCACTACACGGTGGTTTTCTGTGAGGCTGTAGTACTTCCCGAAATGAGCCTGTCCAATTTGTCCTACAGCCGAAATTAATGACGGCTAACATAGTAAAATTATATTCTTGCATACAATGACGAACATTGTATGGACAGTATAAATACAGTAATCAATTTAAGATATAGACTTCAACAATAACTAAACCTTAATAATCACTGTTTGTTTCGAATCTAAAGGTATCGTTTGACTATTCAAATATTTTAGCAGATTCGAGAAGTCGTTTGTTTGTTGTTGTTGTTTCGTGTTTTTGTCTCCTTTTAAACTCAAGGCCGATACTAAATATTAATACAAATAAAAATAATAAATACCAATACTAAATATTGTTCAATCATTAAAAATAACACGCACTCACAGGTCGCACATGAAGAACTTCTACATCACCGACATCTCTTGGTATCGTGACAAGCTGTATTTGGTGACGAACGCCTCCACAGTGATATGGTACAACACGACGTCGTACGAGAAAGGTATCATGCCGAATATGGAAAACGTGGGCAGTTTAGCCGTGGATTGGGTGGGAAAGAAGATATACTGGTCCAATCCCAAACAGCAATTGGTGAGTATCTGTTCACGAATTATTTACTTAAGTAATATAGGGCGCGCAAACATTTATGTTTCGTTCAGTTCATTGCGCAGTACAGTCTATTAGTATCAAAGCAGTTGCAGTGCTGCGGGTGAGTGTTGCCTTTTCGTTCGCTTCGCCCATATCGCCTTCTGTTTTGCTCTAATACTTAATGAATAGTTGCGAACATCGTTGTGATTCGTTTACTATTAAGCCATATATGACTCAATTTTTCCATTCGACGGTACATGCACACAAATCGAGGACCCAACACTCTCGTGCTTTCGTATTTTCTACGCGCTTAGTTTCGCTCGGCGTACACTTCACGAGAACTGAGTTAAACGTAATTCCCAGATAACACGTGGAAATTTCGATGGTGGGAATCGTGAACCGGTCCCAATAGTCACAGTGGCGAAGGAGATAACGATAGATTCATTGGGCGCATACATTTACTGGAACACTGGCCACGCCGTTGAAGCGGCAAGACTGAATGGCGAGAACAAAATTATCTACTACCCCGCACAGTTGTTCAGCGGGAAACAAGGTATGGAATTAACGTAGTAACGTCCGCAACCAGATATGTCAATAACACCATTATATAGCATTTGTCAAAAAATCTTTGCGATCGAGCTTCTTTGCCAGAAATGATCAATTTAGGAAAGTTCGAAAAGATCTATTAATGATTATTATTAATATAAAATTGGTAGGTAGTAAGTAAGCAGGTAAAAAAATGCTGGATTTCCATTAAACACTATTTTCATTTCAAAGCAATATCAGATAACAAATTGTAATGTAAGTACACTCATACTTTTGCGTACATACAGGGTGGCTTTTCTAAGTGTATCCACTTTTTGAAATTAAATTCTAGACATAAATAACGTTATATAAAAATGATAAATATTTAAAATCACTCGTAAGTAATTAAATACATTCATTTGAGCTTATCTCAAAAAGTGCGTGATTTATGCGCAACGCATTTATTTTACGCGCGATCATTCATAACTAACACACACAAGTTCGTGCACAGTAAAATTTAGGTATTTATGAATGACTACCACATTGTCAACACGTCCTGTTTTTTAGGAAATAGATTGGTATTTTTTTTTGGAAAAAAACACTTTATTTTTTATTTCAATAAACGATTATACTACAGAGTCTGAACCTTCTGTGTAAATTTGGGCACTTCTCAAAAAATCTCCCTGTATGCACGTAAGAAAATGAAAGAAATTCTTTAGCCGTATAGACATTAAAAATGCAATTGATAACAGTTTATTAAAATAATTTGTAAGTTTTGGTATTATTATTTGTAGTTGTTATTGTTTACCAAGATTGAATTGGTCACCAAGCATCATGTCGCTCGTAGCAACAGCTGAGAGTAGTTGTAAAGTTAAATTAGTGAATACCGACAGACATACAGTAATTAATAATCCAAAGACTTAAGTGGTATAGACGGCATTGTTTCTATTTTTGTTTTATATACGAGAATGTGTGAACTATTTAGTGTTTCACAAATTGGTACTTTTACAGTGATGGGCCTAACGACGGATTTGGAAAAGAAATGGTTATACTGGTTGGTCAGAAGTTACGACGGCTCGGAGCTACATAGGGCGCCGACGGCCGATAAAATATCAACTGGTATTACTGAGGTACCTACATTTCATTTTAGACTTAGTTGAATGCACAGAGAATAGATCACCGGAGATACTTGGGAAACTTCTGAAATTCAATTATAAAATAAATACAGAGCGAGATATTTGTAGTCGATTTTGTTTTTAGTTGGTAAAATAATGGTTATTTTACTTTTTATATAATAATGTTGCCTTTGTCTCAGGTATCGGGTTCGTTAGTGACGCGTCTGGATGGTACTGCAACGCTTGGGCCCCTCTGCTACTTCAGCGGGCGGCTGGTGTGGGTGCAAGATGCTTCCCGGGCGGTCGTCTCCGACTTAGCTGGCAAATATACGGCGGAGCTGGTGCCGAGGGTGCACGTCATCGCTGTCAGGGATCCATTGCTGCACGCCGACAGTGGTATGGATTTCTATATTTTAGTCCAGTTTAAATTTAATAACTAAGCATTTTGTTGCCACAAATTAGTCTAAAGAATAAAAATAAAAATAGAGTACCATTATATGAATTCCCATGCAAGCTCATTGTCCGGGCGCTCGGTTTTAATTAAATATACTCGAGCAACCTGAATTCGATTCTGGTGCCGGCACCAATGAATTTATATTTTTTAAGTGCCGACTTATCACGTGCTCATCGGTGAAGGAAAACATCGTGAGGAAACGTGCGTATTTTCGAAATAATAATAATAAAAAAAGTGTTTCGAAGATTTATGTGAAGTCCGCCAATCCACAGTGGGGTCGCGTGGTGGACTACGCCCAAGAAACGCCTTTGCCTAGAAAAGGGATATACATAAGCGGTTAGTTTACTTTTATCGAAAGTAACGTTGTGTTTTACTTCTACAGAATCTGTAATAGCCATCCCGGAGATGATCAATGCGTCTTCGATTGCGGTCGTGGGCACGTGGGAGCATTTCAACGTGACTTGGGCGCCAGCTCAACGCGTCAACGTGAAAAACGGCCGTGTCTATTATGACGTCAGTTTGCAGTTCGATGGACAGTTTAAGGTTGAGGTGAGGTTTATTAATCGACGCAAGTCCTTGTTGATTATATCCAAGTTTGGAAATGGGATCTTTGAAATAGGTAGGGTAAAACAGCTTGGTTTTTTTCAATCTCATATTTTTATCTCAATTTTTAGCTGAGATGATATCTCTATTTCTACTTTTGGCTATTTGGTCTACTTGGCTATTTGAATTTGTGTTCACATTTTTTTTTCTCATATCAATGAGAGTGAAAATATTAAATTTACACCACCAACGCTACCTCGAACATCCAAGTTTTATCATAATTTGTCATGTCTGTAGAATAATACGGTTCAAAACCTCAAAACTACCCACCAAAACATCACACACAAAATAATTCGCACTCAAAATAACACCCATCGTACGCCTGGATAGCGTCCTAACAGAACTACCCACCAAATATACAGCAGTCGTGTTCTTTCCTTAGAGGACGGTGGACGTTCCGTGGGTGGAGGTGAGCGAACGCTCCCCGATGCCGTACAGCAGTATGGAGGTGACGGTGCGTGCGCACACGCACTGGGGCGGGGGGGCGGCGGCACGGACTCGCATCCACTCGCCCCAAGCGGCACCCGCCGCGCCCCGCGCACCAGCCCTCTACGTTCAACGCGCGCACAGGTGAGGGAGGGGAAACACATAGTGGTAGCAAACACAACCGAATAGTTCTTCCTCGCTTACTAGTGCGGCGCACTCAACGCGTACTAAAGGCACACCCAGTGGCGGATTTGCCCTAAGGCCCAATAGACCTGGCCCTAGGGCGGCCACGTATTAGGGGCGGCTTTTTTGGCCTGACAAAAAATTCACTGATGACAACAAGATATATGATTGGCGCTGAGAAAAGGGCGGCTGGAACTTACTACATAGGCCCCAGTCTAGGGCGGCCAAGACTACAAATCTGCCACTGGGCACAGCCTGGAGGGTGATAATCACTGCCCCCATCTATCGTGGGCACTGAATGCCCTATCAGTATTTGCTGTGTAAGGGGTTGGGTAAGTCTAATAGGTATTCTACTTCAACCCAGTGAATAAAGGTTTACTTAGTCCCTGCAACTGAAAACCTAATGCATTTAACGATATCAAACCCTAATTATGAGTTTTAACCATTCAGCGGTGGGCCATTGGCTGCGGTGTTCCGATGGAAAGCTCCTTCGCTTGCGAACGGAGTCATCCGCGGTTACGAAGCTCAGTGTTGGTCACTGCCCGTCTCCTCCCCCACAACCGTCCCGGCTGCCAAGCCGTCGGCCTGTCCGAACGCAATGTTGTCCCCGCTCCACACCCAACTCATGTTAAGAGACCTTATGCCGGACTCCACATACTATTTCCGGGTAAGGTTTACATTTATCAATAAGTATTAAGTAAGTATTATGCGTCCAAGCTTTGCTCCGTGTTTGCGCTGGCTTGTTTCAAATAAATTATGTGTTTTCGGTAACGTTACTGACATCATATTTGTGCAAGGTGTAAGGGCTCAAGTCCAATAGGAATAATACATGTACTTCAAAATTTTTACTAGGAAAAACGCTACCGTTTCGTAATGAAAAAAGATTGTTTAAACTTGCGTGGTAAAATTATATGTAAGTGTTTTATGTATGTTTATGTAATTATATGTATGTATAAATTTATTGAGCAAAAACTTTAATTTTTTTTAATTTAGCTAATACAACTTTTTATCCAATACAATAGTCATTTGCGAGATAAGCAATATGTATTATATACACAACAATAATAAGGCATTTAGGGGATTCCACACTAACAACCTTGGGAAACAATGCAAAAATCTTCATAGTCTTAGCAGTTTTGGTTTTTATGCCGTAATTTTGTTAAACGATGCTGTACAGTCAAGATTGAATATTGGCGAAAAGAAATATAATACCATCTTTGTTCAAAATCATCGCTTTGTAGCATTTGACATTAACCTTGCTCTATTTATAAGGACGACTTGATTAAAATATGTTCTATTCCTTAGGTTAGAGCTTACACTGACGCCGGTTTCGGGCCTTACTCAACGGTAGTTTCGTCCCCGTCGGATGAAATAAACCCCATACCGAAAGTAATGCTCTCGTCACAAGAATCGATAAGAATCTTCGACTTGGACTCCGGCGAGAGTGAAATTATACCGAAGAGCACCGGCAAGCCCGTTGACTTCGTAGTATCGACGGAGGAGAATATTGTGTACTGGGTGAACAATTTAGAAGAGATATTCTCTTCCAGAATCAACGGTAGCGGTCACTACAAGGTGACTTAAAGTTTATTAGACTACTTATATTCAGCACTTTTAGTCTTCTGTTCTTTTATTGGTCTTCTTAAAAAAATTATTTATTGTAGTATTTATAAAACGTGGGGACTTGTAATTTCTCCTTCTTCTTCCTTCCTTTATGGCGACTTTTAATGTCGAATCTGATTTCAGCTGACTTCCATCAATGGAACAGCGACAAGTATTTGCGTGGATTGGATAAGTCGTTCCGTGTACTGGACGCAACACGAACTCACCGCCACCGAATCCTACGTCACTTACCGCGCGAATCTGGGGATACCCAACACGAGGCCGAAGATCTCAAGAGTTTTTGCGAGAAAGCAACCCACATATAGTCTACAGGTGGCACCATTGCATAGGTGAGAAATGATTGTTTATAATAATAACTAAACTAAACACACTAAATAATACGTTATCTACCTACGTGAAGCGAAAACTTCGGATCCGTTTTTAGTAATGTTTAGGAATTTTGCGCACACGGAGGAGTGTTTACATAGAGGAGTACAAAAAGATAAAATCACAATAGTACACAACTGAGTTGAAATAAATTAAATAACATAAAGCATTCATTGTTTACGTTCATATTTATTTCATTTTTTCATTTTACTAACTTATTCAAATTAGGTTTTCACATTCATTCACAGTTCATTTATTCACATTATAAAACATACTAATAATATACAAGTACATACCAATTTATGATCAAATAATCGTTACATGCGAAAATTATCGCCTAAGAATTTAAAAATATTTAATCAATGAGATATTATTAATTTAAAATTAAATAAAATTAAATATAATTTAAAAATTAAAAAAATATTACATCAATGAGATATTTAATCAATGAGAAAATATAATCTTAATTTCAGTTCTAGATATTCTTGGGTGTCATTTTATTTAAAATAAATACGGGTATCTTGTTACTTTTTTACATTCGTACACCAACCACAAAATTATTGCTGTTGTTTATTGTTCTATATGATATTTCTTTATTTTACTATAAGGTCATTATATTGGTACGAGGAGAGTAACCACCAAGGATTGGGCACACTCATGACATCAGAGGTCAATGGGTCAAACATCCGAACATTCTTTTCCAATCACGAGGAAAATCCCAAATCACACAGCGACTGCAACTGCCCAGAGAACCCTCAAGTGGCGAGAACCTTCATTCTAGATATGACTCGAGACAACATCGAATTGTATTGGGTCGACCCTTGGGTGCATCAGATCGTCGCGGCAGACATTGAGGGGTGCAAGTGCAGAGTCGTTGTGGACGCAGCGAAGAAGAAATACGGCTTCAATCCCATGTCCGTAACCGTAGACAGCAAATACGTGTACTGGTTCAATTCAACAGAGAAATCGATATATTACACTAACAAGGTCAAGAGGAGCGATATCCAACACGCGAAAGCCGCGTACGGCTACAAAATTGTGACGTTGGATCCGGCCAACCAGCCGTATCCGCCGCGGCAGTGCTTGTATCCGAAAGCGGGGAACCTCCATCCAAAAGTGATAAGCAACTCGGCCAACAGCATCACTTTGCAAATGCCCAAAGTCGGCAAGCCCGCCTACTGCCACGACATCCATTACGAAATGACGGCAACGGAGTATACAGTTTACTATCGCTTGCAAACCTCAAACGACACGACCGCCTGTGACAAAGAAACGTGCCCATATAAGACCACTACTGACGCGGAGCTAGTTCTAAACGAACTGAGACCGTTCACAAATTACTCCGTTTTGCTGGAAGCGACTAATTACTACGCGAAACTTTACGGGGTCAAACCCATTGTGGGATCCTCCTTAATTTTACAAACGGCCGCGGAAGGTGAGTTTTGACTATATATTATATCAATGATAAGATCACTATAAAACGCACGTACGCATATGAATTCACTAATAAAAACTAATAAATTATAATACTACACCCCTATTTATTGAAAATAAGTGGTTATTATACTATTGTTAATTGACGAAAGATTGTGTTTCCATATTTAGTGTAGACTTAAAACTAATTTACCAGAATCCTTTTCTGTCGAGATACTTAATACCTTTCAAACTATTGTGTATCGAAATCTTCTGGCAGGCGCAATAACAAAATCAACTAAAGACTAATACATAATATAATAAATGCTGTATATGTATATAGACAAACAAGTTTCTTATGCGAATTTAAAAAAAATGTATGTGTGTTTGTCTATTTGTACACTCGCAAATAGTTATATCACCTTCTTTGTAACAAAAGAAAATTAACTAAAAATTTTATCCCATGTGTCAGTACTCTCTTTTTGTGAAAAAGATATTAAATGCAATTTGATAACGGTTTAATGATATAATTTGGTATTATAGGTAAATGACTCAAAGATGTTATCTTATTATTCGAAAAGTAAAGGCAATAATGACTAGTAGCTGCGATGTAGGACTTCCATCATAAGGGAAGCCCCGTGGGATCATATCTCACCAGCGCGTATTAATGAATTAAACACGCGCACAAATATATTTTTTTTAGATTTGTTCGGTTTAAAGTCACTTACAATTTTGTGTCAAATTCTATTCGAGTCAAAACAACTGCCAGCTTGTTTTCCACAAGGTTTGTTCTTTGCCATTGAAGTTGCCAATCTGTTTAACTGCTCTTCTATCGATGTTGGCACGGATGCCCCATTTGGAGAAGAGAGTTTATCTGGTAGGGTCACACAATAGTTCACTGTTACACGAGTGCACAGGTCCATCCGAGGAAGTACCACGCCCTCACGGAAGACCGGCGTTAAGTTTAAATGTTACATTTCTGCGTTTCATCTGGTGAGTGAAGTAGCCGGGGCCAACTTTATTATAGGGTGTCAGCGCATATGCAACCCCACGGGCGAATGTCCAAGGGCGGTTGTAATCACTTAACATCAGGTGAACCGCCAGCTTACTTGCCATCCCACATAAAAAAATCCTAAAAAAATTTGGCCCACAGAGTAACTCTAATATCGGATAAATGCAACTCCACAGGGTCCTCTGATGTTGCAGTGATACAATGTTCACAGTGACCACTTGGTATCGCGTCAACCGCTTGATCACTTCCCCAACCAATTCCCGAATAAAATGGAAACATCGATTAAGCTTACGTTTTTATCAATAACTTGAACATTCGCAGCACCAACGCCACCCAAGGACGTCACCGGAATAGTCCTTAGTCCCGTGCTAGCACGCGTCGATTGGACGCCTGTTCCCGGTTTGTCTTACGTGCTGCATTGGCGAACGGACGATTCTTCCTCTATACCGCACAAGTTGAAAGGTAATACGAGCCTCATTTTCAGAACGGTGGATTCCCATAATACACTTCATTCGCCTCTACTAAAAAGAATTTCCCTATCTAAGGTAGGGACCCGCTGGCCGACGATGCCCTTTTTGTAAGTGCATTGTAAACACACGACTACACGCGTGACTCTACTAGCTTTAGTATCTTTCAAACTCGTAGAACGCAAGCTCAGACTGAATGCATCATCATTATCAATCACCAAGAATAGACTTCTTTCGCAAGCTTTCCACAAGAACGAAGAAAGCTTCTTATACAGAATTTAAAACTCCACCAAAAATAAAATAAACAAATACAACCAGAGGAATAAATTTTTATAGTTTTTAATTTTTATTAAAACTCATTCGCAAAACGCAATGGCTGAATCCAGTTTCGTAATCTATTAAACTCCGTGAAAACTTCCACTTGTTTTAAGGAACGTTGACACAATTTTTATATTAAAAAACCTTTCAGAGCACAACATGGTCGAGGTGTCGGAAGGGAGGAGCGCGAATATGACCCGATTGAGCCCGGGTACTCAGTACACGGTGTGGGTACAGGCGCGGTCGGCGCACAGCCCGGTCGCCGCTGACTCGGCCCCCATACGACTGCGCACCGCGCCGTGGCCCGCCCCGTTAGCGCTCATAAACGCCACCGCCTATGCCTTGCGCGTGCTCTGGCCGCCTCCCACGAGCTACCAACTTCACCAGTGAGTGTTCACCTCCATACTTATCGACGTTTAGTTTCTACTCATGCTATTTCTCAATTTTCAACAGTTCATTAATCTCTTCTTATTATTGCTACAAAAAAGCAACCATTAAATATACCTTACGTGTTTCCTCTCCTCCCCAACATTTTGTATCCGTTACGGATCACCCGTGCCATAAATTTACATACAATTGTATGTAATGTATAACGTTGGGTCCTTATACAATTGTAAATCGTGGGGAGATTTTTAATTTTATAATTATTTTAAGAAATTCCTAAAATTTGTATATATTTTTTTCATAAAATTTGATAACTTATATAGTAATCTTTGTAATGAACTTGGCAGATAACAATTAAGTAATAAATTATAGATACAACGTGGAATACGCCGAGTCTTCGCTTTCAAAGGATTTGTGGAAGACGTGCGTGCAGAGTGAGCGCGACGAGTGGACGGCCAGCGGGCTGCGGCCGCGAACTCGCTATCGCTTCCGCTTACGCCTGCAGTACGTCGCACACACACCACCCTATCACTGGCCCCATGACGAACGCTTCACTTACGAGACACTGGGTGATTATACTTTGTGAATATATAACCTATGTATTTACTAGTAAAAGGTGACGCACTTGCTAAGCCATTGGTTTCGGCACCGGGGGTTCGATACCCACACGGGACAAGCATTTGTGTGATTTACAGGTAATTGTTCCGGGTCTGGGTGTTTGTTACAAATGAGGGTTGACATCATGTAGGTTGCCGGTCTTTAAAAAACCCTTGCCGTTAACAACAAGATTCACATTTGTATCGACGCCACCTGCGTGGGATAAGGACAAAAGAAAGAAAAAGACTTTGTGGATATAAAATCATTCCGTCGTACTTTAGCGTATTCTGTATTCGAAATTCGTTTCTTCTCTACGGTTTTCCAAAGAAGAGGAAATACCCACGATAGGCGTTCTCTAAGTTATCCGCGATTTAAATTGAAAACGCAATTTACAATGAAACAATTTCACTATTACCGAAATTTGAAAGGAAAATCTTCTATATGAATTCTATTGATATAATTACACAAACGCTCTGAAACCTAGCGGTGTGTAAAGCAACTGTTGCGATTTGTAGGTGACGTCCCGGGTCCGCCCGGACCGCTGTCAGTAGAAGCAGTGGGAGACAGAGTGCTTCGTGCATGGTGGTCGGAACCCGATCCAAAAGGCTCTCCAGTAACTGCCTATCGCGTTTGGGGACGGCCGCAAAATCGGTAAACTATCTAATTTCATTTAAAACATTTACAACACGAAACGGAAAAGCAATTAAGCGCATCGATGATCATTTTTTTACTTTTGCAATATTATTTTATAATCTGTGTTTCCATTGAATAATTTGAATACATATGAAATGTAATTCTATTTTTTTTGGATTGTTATGTTACACCGTGAATAAACGTTCTTTCTATTTAGTTATGAGTGATGACGTTTTCCCGATATTTGAATTTACGAGAATTAATACATATTGAAACTTTTCAGTGCTAGCAACACCGAAGAAAATGATGTCAAAAACTTAAGTGAACTGGTACCCCCAAATTATCTAAATGACGTTGATGACGAAATGAAAATGCACATATTACGCGAAGGACTTCAATTGCTTCATAACGGAACTGGTAAGTGTAAAGTACATATTTTTAAAAGACTTACATTTCGCTTGGATAGAATATGGAACATTGTATTTATATTAACCGTTGCACGATCTGTTACGTCTGATTTATTCTGCATTCTATCCATCTATTCTGATCTATTCGATCTATGGTCACACACAGATCCATTCCACCATCTAATGGGGGGTCGTTCTAAACTGCGATGGGCAGTACGAGACCACTCGAGAACCTTTCTTCCCCAACGGTTTTCGGCTCTACGATCTATATGGCCGGCCCACCCCCATTTCAGCTTACTAACCTTCTGAGCTATATCGGTTGTCTTTGTTCTATAAATCAAATATTATACTGGTACATATTATGGTAATCCTCTTTCAGAGTCGTACTGGCTCATAGGCGCGGGCGAGGTGTCGGACGGGTACGTGGCGCGTGTGCAAGCGCGCAACGAGTACGGGTGGGGCGCGTTGTCTGTGGGCGCGGAGATAACGGGCGCGCCGCTCGCGCCGCCACTGCGGCTCCACCCCGCCGCGATCGCCGCCGCCGCGGCCGCGCTCGCCGCCATAGCGCTCGCGACGTTCGCCACGCTCCTTTGCAGTAAGCACTTTAATACTTTACTTTATCCAAATAACACTACACACTCAGTTAGTGCATCAACAAACACCATAGTCCGTCCTCGCCTTCGAGCACAGCGAAACCAACACAACGCGTAAACTAGATACTCCCGCGTTCCAGGGCGGATCTCATCTACGCCCCATGTCACCGACTAATCAAGCACAGTCAACGGCCACCGGAGTCACGGTCTGCACCAAACCTCGGTGGCCCGAAGGCGACATGCCATAATTAACGCACGCATGATTACATGCGCGGTTCTACCCACTGAGGAGGGCCTCAAACCTGTGCGTTCTTGCTAGCCCACCGGTTCTACGTTCGATGAAGCTTTAATAATCTAAGGACTGAAAGCGTAGCATCAGTTATACAAATACACAAATACTTTACTTTATTTGCGTAGTGGGTAGTACACCTGAATCTTGCGCCAGAGGGGTGTGGGTTCAATCCTTATTAATACTTGAAAAATATTGTGCTACGATCATGGTGTTTTTATTGGTGTTTATACATTTATAATATGTATTTGTTTACAAAAGAAAAGCATGGTTATCAGTTATCTAGTACCCATAGTACTAGAGTTACTTACTTAGTTTGAGACTGCAGAACGTTGCGTAGTTAATATGTCCTAAATATTTATTTATTCTCCAACCATTACGGTGCAAGACATCCTTTTCTTCCACTTCTATGACCTCTATCAACCGTCATCTCAATACTCACGCCTTTCACAGACATATCATTCTTCACACAGCCCATCCAGATCTTTACAGTTTCTTTATCAGTAAGGACTTAACTTAGTACTTAATGGAACGAAGTTCCTCATCGCGCGGTCGGATTTAGCGGATTGGGGCTAGGCGAAAAATAATTGTTTTAAATTGTTCCGTCACGACCGAATCGTCACGAAAATGCCATGGCAGCCGATAGCAACTTTTTGTCATTAATTAATATTATATGTTATTAGAAATATAATACGTTTATCAATAATAACATACCTAAGTACTACGTAATTAACTTTGTTTCAACCGAGTGTTCCACGAAACTCTTTCTTCTTATATTTACGCTACGCTGGTTTGCAAACGATCGAAAAAGATGTTTATTTATTGATTATTAAAAATGAAAATTTGTGCAAAGGTGGGCTTGACGCTATCAGCATTATCTACCTTGGGATGGCCAGAGAAATTTACCTAGGTGCATTGATTATATAAATACATAAAAGGGGAATCATTGAACCAATCGAGAAATCATAAAAACCTTAAAATATTCCTTTTTAAATAAAGGTGCTACATATTACAACGTTAAATTTTTTCTAGGATCGGGATCGGCGCATAAGTTTCGATAACTATTTCACCTCAATTTTTTTTATACGACACTCTTTAAAATACCGTACTGATTATACGGAAATGCATCTTGCCATGGGCCTCGTCCTTCACCGCTGAACGAGTAAATAAGTCAGCGCTTAAAATTTCAATCAATAATTTATTTGGTGCCGTCACCGGGATTTTAACGCAGGTTGCTCGGGTGAGCGCCGGAACCTGAGCTAAGACAGTATTAGATAATAATAAACTTCATTCTATAGCGTACAAGAATCGTAACAAGAAAAAAGCGGCTATGGAATCACAAATCACCACTGCAATGCCCAGACGAGGACCCGATGTGGAATTGGCGACGCTACGGCAGCTGCCAATACGACATTCCACCAACATTTTATACAACCAGGTAATGTTAAATCTATACAACTACGACTTTCACTAATTTAACACGTTTTTTTATAGAATAGTTTTCTCATCTGCACCTGTGATCGGGAAAAAAATTGTTGATTTTGAACTGAGTACCCGATAAGCTTAAGACTAGATCTTGAAAATCCGAGCTACGGGGCTGAATAACGACTAACGACTTAATAGTTGCATGTCTGTTCATTACGTTCATACGGAATCATATTCCTTAGTTCGCCCAATTTAGTCTGTGGCTTAACCATTTTTTTTAAATATAAACAAATAACAAAAAAGTGCCTGTTAAATAAATGGGCCAAAAGCAGTCCTAAATCAGGGAATGTATACTTAATTTTGTATACTTAACAAGGCATAAGTGTTGCAACACCAATACCAATGTTAGTTGCACTTTAACATAAAACTACTTTAAACATTATCATCCACCCTCATCAGTCTACCGGTAAATATAGGCCCCAAGGCTAGCCAGTTAGCCTGATCTTCGCCTTTGGACTTTTTGTTTGTCCTAACTCCAGATTGTCGCAAGGCATTATATTGGCGGATTCGTTGTCACCGCGATTTAGTGTAAGTCTCTGCACTCAAGATGAAACGTTAATTATAAAATTTTGTAGATGAATGAACAAAATTTTTCATTACTGCGGGTTTCGAACCTGCGTCTTCTGGTTTTGCGGCCACACGCTTTACCAACTACTATGTTCAACATCTATGTTCTTTCTATCGCATTTTTAGCAATGCTTGGCGCCATCAAGTGCGCAATGTTCATCGTTGAATGTTCTTTGTAAGGTGTTGCATGCTGTCAAAGTCAAAGTCAGTTGGAATCCCGCAGCGTAGAAAGTTTTTATTCATTCATCTACAAAAAACTCTAGTTAAAATCCCTAAGTTTATTCACCAACGGCATTGTCCAGGGCGTGCTGAGCCCCACCGAGGCGGAGCTGTCCGCGCTGCCGCACGTGCGTCGCGAACACATAACCCTGAACAAGTTTCTGGGCTCGGGTGCGTTCGGCGAGGTGTTCGAGGGGGTCGCCAGACAGCTGGCTGACAGCCCTGCCGAAACAAAGGTCGCGGTTAAGGTACGAGGCAGTTTCTCTTAAGCCCATATGAATTACGCATCAACGGCTCACTCAACCCACCCATCCGAATAGCAACAAAGAAAGTGTATTATAATTATATTGGTGACTGCGTGACCCAGTTGCCAAGGTGTTGCGGCTTCGGCGTCGAGCGTCGTTGGTTCGATTCTCACACGAGACGATTTGTTTGACCCACAGATAATTTTATCGCATCTGTATATGTAGTAACGTGAAGTTCATGTTTGTAAAACGTAATGTTTTTTAATACATTTAATTATTTTAAATATTTATATATTTTTTCTTCTATTTGTATACATTTTTACTTTTTCATTTTTATTTACACGGATACAGGTATAGACTAAAGAGAATAATGCTCTCTGCGGTCTGTTGTTGATGATGAGTCCAAAGCGTTACAAGTTGCAAGTCTTCGCCTTGTGTTACAGTGATGGAAATTTTGGAATCATAATTGTGTATCGTGTACAATTGTAAAGTGTACAATTGGAACTCTCGACCTCAGATCGCAAGTCGGCGTCTTCACTACAACACTGCTTAAAATAATCTTCGGTTACAAAAGTACTAACTTTGTATGATTTTTGTTTACCTTTCTCTTGCTAGCAATAATTATACCAACACATACATTAAGATACAGTTAATGAAATTCTTTAATTAAAAACAGACCCTCAGAAAAGGAGCGACGGAGCAGGAAAAGTGCGAGTTCTTGAAGGAAGCCGCTCTAATGTCCAACTTCAAGCACGAACACATTCTACGGTTGCTGGGCGTGTGCCTTGACAACGATCCCAACTACATCATCATGGAGCTCATGGAGGGTGGGGACCTGCTCAGCTACCTCAGGGCTAAGCGCTCCTCACTTGTGAGTGTTGTAACAATTACTTTTCAGATCTTATATTCATCTTAAATGAAGAGATTAGCACTACAAAATTAAAAAATCCAGTTTTTAATATTAAAAATAATATGTTAGTCTCGCCAAAGAGGTTTTCGATTAAAAGGTTTCAGATTTAAATCCATACAAAATTTCGTTACTATCAATTTTATTTTACATAACTCACGTTGTAAATTTCAAATAAATTCCAGTACACGCCGGAATCGCTGACGCTCCTGGATCTGTTGAACATGTGCGTTGACGTAACGAAAGGTTGCCGCTACTTGGAAGAGATGCACTTCGTCCATCGGGACCTTGCCGCTAGGAACTGCCTCGTAGCACACAGATCTGGGGGAAGGGTAGTCAAGATCGGCGACTTTGGTCTTGCCAGAGACATTTACAAGAATGACTATTACAGGAAAGAAGGAGAAGGTAGGAATTTTTTCAGTTTTTCTTGCTAACTTTGAGCAGTCAGCTCGTTGTCCGGGCGCTCGCTTAAATATACTCGAGCAACCTGAGTTCGATCCCCGGTGCCGGCACCAATGAAATTGTTAATTTTAAGAGCTGACTTATAACGTGTTGGGTGTTACTTTACTTACTTTTGTCGCAACGAAGAACTGAGATAACCGATAAAGCTGAGAAAATAACTAAGCTGAAATGGTGATGACCTGGCCATATACCTCATAGAACCGTTAACGTACCGTTGGGGAAGAAACTGGTAACCTCGCACAAGTCATCGCAGTGTAGAACAACCCCCCACTAGATGGAGTGATATACCTACCTGTGCAAATGTGCGGAAAGCCGATGAATGCAGGTGGCTCAGGATCGTGCTTCGTGGCATTTTGTGGGGGAGGTCTATATTTAGAAGTGGACACTAATTGGCTGAATTGATGATGATGATAATGATTGCTTGTTAATTAAAAATTCAATAAGTATTGGCACGAGATTTAAACAAAAGTCAGTAAATTACTTTTTATTACAATCGCTTTTTATTATATTTGATGACGAATCAAGTTCAGTAAGTGATCCTGTCGAAAAATTCATAATTTTTCGAAATAAGCGAAATTAGGAAAACTCTCGTCATTGATTAACAATAACTTAAATCATTAAAATCACCATCATCGTTTAAATTAATAAATGAAATAAGTAATAGTGGATACATGTGGTGGTGTGATTCATCATTTACTTTAACATCACAAGATTTTTAGGGTAAACTTTTAAATCATTATTACGCTTATTCTAGGATTATTGCCTGTACGATGGATGGCCGTGGAATGCTTAGTGGATGGAGTTTTCTCATGTCAATCCGACGTTTGGGCCTGGGGCGTGCTATGTTGGGAGGTGAGTCATACTTACTTATATTTTACCTCCATTATAGTTTCATTATATACACGTATAAATACTTCCTTATTGAAAAATAGATCGTACTTAATAGCGTCTTGGGGTATTGGTGCATTTTGTGACATGTAACGTTATCGGGGTCAATGCAAATGACGGCCCGCTAATAAGCTTTAGACACCGTACTATTCCCACAGTTGGCACACCCAATGACTTTTGTACTAAATGGACGGGATCAAAATAACTACACTGAATACTCCCCTTTTTTCAAGTTATAATAAGTTCTTGTATCTTGTATTAAAGGATGTTAACGCCCCGAGACTAATAAAGCTTCATCGAATGCAGAACCGGTGGGCTAGCCAAAACCCACGGGTTTGAGGCCCTCCACAGTGGGTAGGGCCGCGCATGTGCTCATGCGTGCGTTAGCTAAGCATTGTCGTCTACGGTATCAAGGTTCGGTGCGGACTGTGCCCCGATGGCCGTTGAATGTGTTTGGCTAGTCGGTAGCTGGGGGCGGTGAGAACCGTCCTGGAACGCGGGTAGGCGTTGTGTTGGTTTCGCCGTGCTCGAAGGCGAGGACGAACTGTGTTGTTTGCCTTTGCACTAATAATGAGGAACTGCCTTAACCTTTTAAAGATTGAAAACGAATCTGCAACCCCACATTTGTTGTTAATATCCCGTCTAGGATCATCTTGGGAAACGTCAGCTCGCATGGACGTTTCTCACATAAAATATGTGAAGTACCGCAAAACAGGCCCTAATGCTCAAATATTTATACGACCCCTGCCTGTGACGTGGAATCGAAATCGTCGTCGACGCTTGGTTGACCGTGAAATGTAGAACCTAGTATTGTTCAACTTACAGGTGCTGTCGCTGGGACAACAGCCGTATCCCGCGCGCACCAACCGGCAAGTGCTGGATTACGTCAGAACCGGAGGCACACCCGACCGGCCGCCCAACTGTCCAGCAATGTTGTACGTATCAAACTGTTCCACCTCAGAATAAGCCTCAATATTACTGGACATTTTTTTTACACAACCTTATCTAGATTCAAAATAAGAAAATATAACTGATAAATGTTGGTTGCCATCGGTTATTTCTTTATCCAAAGCTTTTCGTAAGGCATTGGCATCAGAGTAAGCAACACCACCAATTCTTCTCTTTAATTTTTGAAAGCAACCATAATCACATAGACTTAAGTCAGGGGAATATGGTGGTTGAATCCAACGCTCAATGTTATGTTGATCCTTAAATATTGCGCAATAAAAATTCAAAACCGGGCGGGTTTGAGCCGAACAACCTAATAACCTAACCTACCTAACCTTTTTTTTTTTTTTTTTTTTTTTTTTTTTTTAACGTGGGAAAAATCCTTTATGGATCCCCCGCCACCTTGTGGGTAGACAGCGAGGGTATGTGGGAGTCCCCAGGATACGCGGGTACCCACTAAAAAACCCACGTTGCACCTGCGCTGTCGCTTTTGCCGGGGACACGGGAACACGAAAACGCAATCTTCCGCGAACCCCGGCGCGACTGTGGCTTTCTAAGGCCTCCTCTCTCCGGGTCTTTAGACACCCGGTCCAGCCAAATGGTGCGTATCGGTGCAAGGGACACGGCACCCCTCTCGATCCCCCTACGGGCAGCAGTTAATCCCACATCTGCCGCCCCAGGGCTCCCTATCAGGGGGGAAGGTTGCGCGCGTAGGCCAGCCTCCTGCGCCCTGGTCTCCGGCAGCGGATTTCCAGGGTGGCAGTTGCCTCCCTTTCTCGCTCCGCGGCCTCCTTCCGGGTGACTATGTCCTCACAAAAAGCAAGGACCGCACCCCACGCCCTCTCGCTGTCCACCATAGCACGAACCACGGCAGGCAGCGAGAGGTCGTGCCCCACGATAGCGCACAGCTCTCGGCGCTGCTCCATCCAGGCTGGGCACTCTTCCAGCGCGTGTTGGGCCGTCTCCTCGGCACATACGTCACAGTGGTGGCATTCCGCTGTGGGCTCCCTCTTCGCCACGCGAAACAGGTACCTCCCGAAACAACCATGTCCCGAGAGGACCTGCGTCGCGCGGTAGGTGAGGGCGCCGTATTGCCTGTCCAGCCACCTACTGAGGACAGGACGTATGGCCTCCACGGTTCTTAGGCCGGCGCTGGGGTGCTCCAGCCTTTGCTCCCACTCAGCAATGGCGTTTGAGCGCAAGATATTCCTACGCGTCCCCAACTCGTCTGTGGCTGGCGTGTGGCCTTGGGCTTTTAGCTCCTCGCGCCAGAAGTGCAGTGACGCGAGGATTTCAGCTTCCAGGTCCCAAGGCAAAGTACCAGCCAACAGGCACGCCGCCTCACCGGATATGGTCCGGTAGCCACGAATGGCTCGTATGGCCAACACCCTTTGCGGTTTGCACAAAAGTGCTTTGCTCCGGCGGCTCAGGGTGCCAACCCACACGGGAGCCCCATACAGGGCCATTGACCTCAGGACTCCGGTGTATAGGCGACGGCACATATCGTTGGGACCGCCAACGTTTGGGAGCAGTCTGCCGAGAGCTGCTGCTGCTTTCACCACTTTGGGAGATTGCCGCTCAAAGTGGGCACAGAAGTCCCATCGGCGATCTAGGACTAGGCCGAGATACCTCATGGTAGGTTGTACGTCGACACGGACGCCACACACAATAATATGGGCGTCCGCAGGTGGTGCGTTCCGAGGCCCATAGAAACATATAGGGCCTCGGATTTACTTAACGCCACCTCTAGCCCTAGTCGCCGAATACGCCTCACCACCTGAGCCACTCCCGCAGTGGCGAGAATAGCAGCCCGGCGAAAGTTTGTGCCGCGGGCGGTCACAAGGGTGTCGTCAGCATAACATGTCACCTCGACACCCCTGAGGTAGGCACCACGCAGCACCCAATCATAACCTAAATTCCACAGGAGCGGCCCTAACACCGACCCCTGTGGAACTCCACACGTCACCTCGATGGCTCGTCGAAGCCCGTCTCTGCATGGATACTCTACACGACGGTCTGACAAGTAGGCCCCGATGGTACGGCGCAGGTAAAGGGGCACTCCATGATACCGGAGCGCCTCTCTGATGCAAGCCCAGGGCAGGGTATTGAAGGCATTGGCGATGTCAAGAGACACCGCCAAGACGACCTCACCCTGGGAAACTGCTTCCTGCGCGAGGGACCTCACTCTCAGCACCGCGTGTATTGTTGATCGACCCTTGCGAAACCCAAACTGCCTATCAGAAAGATTAGGGCCGACATGCTCCAGATGACCGATGATGCGGCTGGCAATGACTCTCTCAAAGAGTTTGCCCACATCATCGAGCAGTACTATCGGCCGATAGGCAGAGGGTGAGTCCAGGGGACGCCCGTCCTTCCGGATGAGGACGAGTCTGCCTGTCTTCCACTTCTGTGCAATTGAGGCTTGAGCCAGACAGGCAGTAAACATCGCCCTCAACCTGGGCTCCAGGGCGTCCTCCAGGGCCAGGGCCCAGACTCGTCCAGGAATACCGTCAGGACCCGGGGCGGTGGTTTTGGCTTTCATCTTTAGAACGGCAGCACCAAGCTCCCCCGGGGTCACCTCAGGCACTTCCACACTTACGTCAGTCTCCTCATAGTCAGGTCGAACCATCACAGGTGGCGTATGCTCCTCTCGCTGAGGGAACAAAGCCGTGGCAATCGCCGTCACCAACTGAGGATGCAGAGTTTGCGTGAGTGGGGGGGCCCAGGGGCGAAGTTTCTTCAACACCATCCTGTATGGCCATACGTGAAGAAACGTCCCCATGGATCACGGTTTAAAGAAGTCAAAAATTCACTTCTGGCAGCAGCGACCGATTTGGCTATTTCGGACTGCAGTGCCATTTTTGCCGCTCTATAAGAGGCGTAGAGCAGCGGCTCCAAGCCTGCATCTCTGTGCCGCCTTCTTCGGCATCGGGTGAACCGGCGCCTTGCCACGACACACGCTCTACGCATTTGGGAGAGCTCCTCAGACCACCAATATACTCGGCTCTTTTGTGGGAAATTTCTGGACCGGGCCATGGACGCGTTACAAACTTCCGTCATTGTGTCCCGGAACCATTCAGCCTCTCTCTCGACGTTCAGATGAGTGGTTGTGGGCAACCACGATGCTACAATAGCCGCCTCTTTCAGAGAGTCGCGGTCCAGACTTTTGAGGTTCCACCGTGGGCCGTCCCTCCTTATCCTCTGATTTGGACCGGTCAGGGTATCTGGTAAGGCGGAGACTTCAAAACGGATATAACGGTGGTCGGATAATGTCTCCTCATCCACCACTACTTTCCAGTCACGAACACGGCGTGCCAAAATGGGGCTCGCAAACGAAACGTCCACTATGGATCCGCCACGTTGCCGCACGCACGTGTTCTCGGATCCCCGATTGAGGACGGTTAGCCCGACCTCCAGGAGCCATTCGTCCAGTAACCGACCGCGCGCGTCGGCCACTGGAGAGCCCCACGCCACAGACTTGGCGTTAAGATCCCCAGCAACCAACACGGGGTAGGGATTAAGTTGTCGGATTAATGACCCCAGTCGGTCCAGATAGTCCTCGAACTCGGCCAGGGTTCTATTGGGCGAGAAATAGACCGCTACGACAACAATCTCTCCCAGTCGGGCCGCCACAAAGCCTGGACCTCTGCTTACGTTACTGAGAGGAACAGAAGTCGCAGTTGATCTGTAGACTAGCGCCGCCGTGCTAGAATGATCCCCAGCCCAGTTGTCACCTGGGGGAACAAAGTATGGTTCTGCTACGATAGCCACTTGTATAGTCCACTGTGCCATGCTCTGGAGCAGAAGATCTTGAGCCCTGGCACAGTGGTTGATATTCACCTGCAAGAACCTTATGGTGGCCATTCACTACGAAATGGACATAGGAATCCCCTCTTCCCTAGCCTCATTTGTTTGCTGATGGGATAAATGCGACTGCAGTGGTGCACCTGTGACACCTTGCCATCGCTTCCTCTTCTCAGGCTTGGTTGTGGTGCAAGCACTGCTTCCAATTTTGTGTGCGGCAGACTTGTTCAATGCCGCGCATACCAAACAATGAGGCATCGCCGAGCACTGGGCAGACATGTGGCCCAGTTGGCCGCAGCGGAAGCATGTATTACTGCGGTCAACTTCAGAGGTGCACTGTTCTCGGACGTGTCCTACCTCCAGACATCGGAAGCACCTTAAGGGTCGCGGTGGCAATAGCTTGGTCCGCACTGATGACCAACCTATGAGAAGCCGACCTGCTTCAGCTATTTTGCGGGCACTAGCCACAGGACAACTGACTAACACTGTGCCCAGTCCAGATCGGTCTCGACGAATTTCCCCCACCTTAACGGAGTTTACTGCGCATTCACCCTTTCGTGCTATTGCTACGGCAACTTCCTCCTTTTCAACGGAGTCGTCCAGGCCTAAAATGCGCAAATCTGCGCACTTCTCCGGCCTGGAAACTACCGCGACGTCTTCACTGACCACCTGTCGCAACTTTTCAGCCAGCAGGTTGGCTTTATCGCCACTAGTAGCCCCTGGCACTTCAAGGACTCGGGCCCCTGTTACGGCCTTTCTAAAGCGAATGGCCTGGATCCCGAGAAATTCCAAGTCCATCGCTTTTTTGGCGTCCCTAAGAATACCCGCGTAGGTGACCCCTCGTGCTGCCGCATCCGGTTGTATCTTTATTACTACAGCTGATGAGCGAGGAGGCCGCAGCTTTGGTATCTTTTGCCGCTCCTTGGGACTTGCCGCTTTGTCTGCGGTACCAGTGCCAGATCTGCCAGGTCGGCGCCGGGTAACCAATGTCCATTCCTCCGAGGGATGTCCTGGTGTTGCCGATGGCGGGGCGCTTGAAACATCCTGGTTGGTGTTTCCTGGCGTTCCCTGCTTCTTTTTCCTTCGCAGTTTCACATTCGTCTCATGCACATTGGTCACAGATGGCCCACTTCCCGTTGCAGGAACTGGTGTCCCAGTCAGTCTGACGTCGCTAACCGTGGTTGGTTTAATGGCGGCTGCAGACGACTGAGTCGCTCTGTTATCTACGGCTAGCGGTGGACGCAAGCGCTTCTCGGGCAGTAACCTGTCTTTTAGTCCCTCGAACCTGGCATTTATCATCGTCCCCACTGCCTCCAATATGGACCGTTGCAGTATCTCCGGCTCGTGCAATACAGAAGAGAGGGGAGTGGCTGATGTCGCGTGCCTACGCTGCGTCTCCCTCAGGTCAGCCTGTAATGTCGTCACTTGGCTGCGGAGTTCAGCCAATTCCGCTTTAAGACGCGAATTATCCGCAGCCAACTTTTTGGTCTCCTCTGACACCGAGGTTTGGCTCAGGGCCTCCACCGCACTGCTTATTTGCGTTGCCGCATCCTTGAGGGCCTTAACAAACGTGCCCTTCAGGTTGGACGATTTGGTAGCGACATGCGTTATTATTGATACCTGCTGGAGCACTCGCTCCCGCAAGTCGTCCGCAAGAACATTCATGTCCTTATCACTCTCACAGGTCTCTGAGAGGCAGATAGGTCCTAGATTAGCTTTACGCGAAGCTTCCACTACCTCTTGCTCAGCCTGAAGTTCTCTTGCTGCGCGTTCTGCAGCGATCAGGGCAGACTTGCCTTTGGTCCTTGTCGTACGTGACCTGCCTCTTTCAACGTGGACATCAGCGTCATTGATCTGAGTTGCGCTCGCCTTTTTCCGGCTTACGCCTTCAGACTCCAAATAGTCAGCCTGAATGGGTTTCTCCCCCTGCACGTCAGTTCGCTTGAGGTACCGTCCCCGCTTATCCTGAACTAAGATAGGGGATGCAATGCGTCCCCGGCCTCTTTTCCCAGCCAACACTTTTTGAGCTGGCTGCTCGTCGTCACTCGAGGTCCCGCTGACGTTAGGGTCCTCGCCTTCTTTTCTCGGGCGTTTCCGAACATCCCCGAAAAATTTCGAGGGTCTATCCTCAGATACCCAGTTCGACTCTCCAACAGACGCAGACCTTCTCAGGCCCGCGCGTTCTTCACCTACCAACTCACATAGCAAGTCTGAGTCCATATTAGCGCTTTTGTCATTTTTGGTATTTGGTTTATTCAATGTTGCCATAATGATCCCACGAATATTAGGTAAAAAACAGTCCACCGAGCCAGTGACCGTGTAGCCCGGTAACCCTACATACACCTGGGGGTCGGGAGGTACCCAGGGTTGGCCGCTAATGGCTGGTTTGACGCCCCAGCCGCTCTTTCGAGCCCACGCCGCGTACCGCAGCGCCGGAATCGGCGGATTTTTTAGTGAGGTTTACTCCTCGCGGTCCGACCGGTGAAGGTAAGACCCTCAGCTCTGCTGCAGGCCGCGAGACATGTCCACGACACCTGCAACAGGGTACCGAGATCGCCCGGTGTCGACAAAGCCGAGTGCGCTTGGCAAACTCACCGCACGAGTCAAACGTCCCCTTTCGGAGACTTCCTTCCATACATCACGCAAACACTCAGCCTATTTACCCATTCCCCCCCACATAACACCCACCTTTCATACATCTCGCTTTATTTCCCCCCCTGTTGCTTCCCTTGTTCCCTCTCACGAAAGAGGGATACTGGGAGCAATTAAGGCCCGCCTAGAAGGCTCTGCCTCGTAGGGCATTAAGCCCTTTGGCATCCCGGGGTCCTGAAAAGGATCACCAGATGGCCCCCCCTTGCCAGTTTTGGTCCACGCCAGTTTCCCGGTATCACCCATGTCTGGGTGACATTCCCCTATCCGCCACCTGGGGACGCGCCCGATAGGAGGTCTGGCAACTCCCACGGGAACCTACCTAACCTCTAACAACATTTAGCAATATATGGAGTTGGTGCCAACCTAAGAATATCTGATCTGAGCATAAAATCATTCTATTAACTTTGGTAGTCAATTTAGGTGGATTAGATATATAATTAAATACATATAACTATCTTTTAACCTATTTATTAGATAACCGCAGTATTCAGTTGCTTAGCTTCTTTCTATTTTTTTAGCAAGGTGTTATGGTGTACAACCGTTACCTACCCGTGGTGAAAGATGGCACCGACTCCAAAAAATTCAAAATGAAGATTATTAAAAATCAAGAAATTAAAAAAGCTGCCCAAAGTAACTAATCCACGCGAAAAAAAGGGGCAAAAGCTAGTAAAGTATAAATGTTCTAGGTACGAGCTACTGCAAAAGTGCTGGAGTTATAGCGCCGAGGCAAGGCCTTCGTTCCGGCATTGTCTGGAGGTGGTGACGTCACTGCGCGACGCGACCGCCCCGCACGCCCCGTTGGCCGCGCAGCCAACGCCCGGACACCACTACCTTACACTACTGGCGGACGGTTAGCTCCCAAATGTTGCTTACTAACTAAAATGATCGATCTATTAACAACATAATTATAATCATAACACCAATTCCTGGGCGCTTTTCAATGTGAAGGAAAGGCAGGTTCGAGGGTGGTTGAGTATATTTTAAATATTTTTGATGATTCCTTCCCACGAAAGCCCCCGATAGTCAAGCCAATTGGAAAGGAAATGCCCCCTTGCAGAACTTATTCCTGGCTTAAGTACGATAAAGATAAAGTATAATTTGAATGACAAAATACGATTTAATAACGGTTTCATTCTTGAAGTTATGCTTGTTTTGTCGCGTTAGAGAAATATAATGGGAGTGAATTTTTATGATGCGCTCGCACAGCAACCTGACAAGTTAACAACATGAAGTTAGTCGATAACAAAATACGAAATTAACATCATTATATATATATACATAGTATAGTCAATAAATCTTCCTACAGTTTTGTCATCAATGTACCATTGAGTTTCGACTTTCGCACACATTATTCATGACTAAGTTCATGGTGTTACTGGTATTTCATGTAGTCGACTAAGTTCATTGTGTTATTTCCGTATTCATTTTTATTTCATTCCAATTTAAAATATGAAAATATCGATTCACATGCATGGTGCAAGAGCATGCTATAGCACGGCAAGAGGTTCGATGACAATTTATTAAAGTAATTAAAATCGAACCTAGGTCTTGAAATTTCAAAGTTTACCGGTTCCGAAAAAGTTTACCGGTTATAAGATGCATGCTTCACATCTCATAATCGCATTTAAATTTCTAATCACTGCTATGGGAATAATGTGTTATAATTTATTCCCGCTTCAAATTACTCTAACCACTGTTACTAATACAATGCGCATGGCGGCATGTTCAGATGCAGTCGACAACCGCACCTACCTGCTGGACGAGAATGAAAACGCCTGCATAGGTTTGTTTTATGCTTCATTTAATTGACGTCGTAATAATTTCTTAATTGTACTGTACGGTTATTATTGAGCAGTTGATGGCGCCAACTATTACTAAAATGCAATAGAACGATTTGTAATACATTATTTTCGCGCCATGAGGTCATCGGCCGCTTAATTTGGTTGGTTAAAGGACACGAAACCAGAAGACGCAGGTTCGAATCCTGCAGCGCCAAAGTTTTTGTTCATCTACAAAACTTTCCAATTTAAAGTTTCATCTTGAATGCGAAAAGCTTTGCCCCAGTTCTATCAACGCATTTTTAAATCTCATTTACAAAGTTTTACAAAGCAAAAGCTTAAAATAGTCGACTAATTTTATGCGTGATGTAACCATAAATTTTTCTAATCGTTAAATAGTTGGATCATTAGCATGCTTGGCAAATGGAGCTCGTCGGACATTCCGTGAGATAACCGAAGCATTTCTCAACAAACGTAGCTCATAAACGGAATAAAGAAACGGTTCCGTTTTCAGACGAAGACTTTCCGGAGCAGCAGATGGAGCCGTCGAGGCTTCTGCCGCAGCCGAAGTACCTCGAGCTGATGTACGACAGCGACTCGGGGGCGGACACGCTGTGCGACGGGTACGAGATACCGCGGACGCCGATCTCGTACATACCGTTCTCGCGCCACAGCATAGTGGGCGTCGCGCCGAACAGACTGATCAAGCCGCCGCTATACCGCACGCACTCGCTGCGCGCGCGTCCGATGCGCACGCACTCGCTGCGTGCACACGCACGCCCCCCAAACGCCACTATAGTCCCTCTAAGGAACGGAATCGTCAAACGGGCCTCGCTATGCGAAGCCCGGGAGCCCCGGCCCTCCTCAAGTGGTCAATTCGACAAGCATATCTTTAAGACACCGTTCTAAGATATTAGATCCCCTTAATCCACCGAGCACTCACTGCGTGCTTACACGCCCCCTTAAAACGCCACTATAGTCCCTCTTAGGAACGAAATCGGCAAACGGGCCTCCCTATGCGAAGCCCGGGAGCCCCGGCCCTCCTCAAGTGGTCAATTCGACAAGCATATCTTTAAGACACCGTTCTAAGATATTAGATCCCCTTAATCCACCGAGCACTCACTGCGTGCTTACACGCCCCTTAAAACGCCACTATTGTCCCTCTTAGGAACGGAATCGGTAAACGGGCCTCCCATGTGAAGGCTGAAAGCCCCAAGCCTCCAAACAGAGAAGCATAATACCTTTAAAACACGTTCTAACTGTGATATTAGATCCCCTTAATCCACCGAGTGGCATTCGCTGGCAACGCGCGCTTAAGTATATGTATATTATTTATTGAAAGGTTGTAAATATACGGGAACATTGTACATATTAGTCTTAAAGGTAAATAATGTGAAAATGTTGTAATGCATTTATTTCTAAGTTATTCCTACTTATTTGTAACCTTATGCCAATATAATGTATGGATTCTCAAGGTCTTTACTATTAAGGAAATAAATATAATACATATCTGAAACATTTTGTTTCAATTATTATACGAGGTATATTATTGCTAATTGATGTCATAACAACAAATAGAATATCTGCATCATTTATATATAGACTGCTTCGATACAATTTCTACAACAATGCTAAATGAAATATGATTGTTCACAAATAATTTTCTTATCTTTCTAAACATTACGTCTTCTAAATGTGTTTCACACCAAAAATTGATAAAGCTTTATGCTTATAGAAATGATCATAGGCTGCACTCTTCATATGAAGATTTCTTTTGTATCAATCAACTGTAATATTTTTAACATGGCAATGGTTCAAATTCAGTATGAAAACTAAATACGATTTGTCGAATTGATTGGGCATTTTTCTCCTGTCTCGTTTATGATTTTTTAATATGAAATAATTCGTAAATAATCATAATAAACTTAAAAAACAAATTGTTTATCCAGTGAATAAAAAAAAGAAAATAACAAATGTATCCCGACATTCAAGCTGAGTATTTCACCTATTTTACTCCTATTTACTCATAGATATAGACAAAATTTGCATGAAATAAGAGTAACGGTGGCACCTCACGTGGCTTTATATTTGGCAAATAAACATACAGTATGGCCTTATTTGCCAATGTGACAAATAAAGCAAAGCCCAACAAATGAAATGAGTCCAAGTCAAAATGTTACTAGACATGTCAATTTTGGCGTGATGCTCCAGTTTCCGACACAAAATTAAATTTTGTGTCTAGTTCAGATTCAGACAAAATTTAATTTTGATTTTTTTTAATTTTTCGGAAACTGGAGCATCGACGGGACGACTCAGTTCCGCTTTTCGCGTGATACACGACGATGCGGCTAAGTAATATAGACAGTTTTATTACTATCGAAATCGTTACATATTAAAAATTAAACCCTTGGCTCCATCATCATTGTATTGAATTTTGAATTTGATTTTTTTTTTTGAAAAAACATTGCCCTCACTTTAGGATAACATTATCCTGTGTTGTAAGGACGTTTTACAAACATAAATTACACGAGGACAAACACCCAGATGCGAAACAACTATCTGTGAGTCGCACAAATAGTTGTCCCGTGTGGGAATCGAACCCACGACCCCCGAGCCGAAGCCAATACCTTGGCAACTGCGCCACGGAGATTGAATAAAAAATAATTAGTAATAATATTTACGTATTTTTTATTACTTCACGCTTTCGACGAAATAATCCCACTTTTACTCAAAATACTTCAAAAACCCGCTTTGCCCGATAAAAGTCTACCCGCTCAACAAATACAGGAGTGCTGATTACACTCATTCTACAAGCGACCATTAACAACATTAGCCACGTGAGGTGTCGCGTTTAAACAAGAAGCTTGGGGTATTGTTGTCTGCGCAAATAACTCAACGGCATTATTCCCCGTCGGCAGCCATCTCCTCCTTAATACGCTTCTCCTGCTTGATCTGATTGGTTGTGGTGACAGCCGCTCCTAGAGCGGGCACGTCCTGGTTGTCGTCATCTTGGGCGTCATCCTTGCTGTTCTCGTGGAGGAGCACGTACTCGCGCTGAGAGAAGCCAAACTTCACCACGTCGCGTTCCAGCAGCTCGACGTAGCGACGCGGCTCTATCTTCTTATTGTTGACAAACGTCCCGTTAGCCGATTCTGTAATTTGAAGTAAGATCATAGTTTTTGTACTAGCACAATTGAAATCCTTCAGTACTAAACACAAACTTCACACAACAGAACACAGATTCAAAATTCAATCAGAAGTTTCCGACTAGATCGGACAACATATAAAAATGTTATGAAAAGTTATTACTAAAATATTAACTTTAATATTTTTACAACAGGTTTTGCTGTTGCATGAATGAGTAAAACCTGCATAAGGAAATGTCATCATTGTGGATAACAAACTTTAATAAAGTTTAAAACGTGTAATGTTCCATAAATAATTAAAAACAGAAACATAATACACAGTGAAGAGATTATCACGGCATTTCTTACCCAAATCAATAACATATGGTCGCACACGCCTGCCTTGAGAACCGTCATCTCTAGTAAAAGGTGTTGCTCTGTATTGGAGAGCTGCATGCTGCTTGCTTATGGAGGGATGTTCTAACGCTATGTCCACAACTTTCTTGTCTCGACCAATCAGGAAACAGGATTGCCGGTGGATGTATAAAATGGGTAATGCTTTATCGCCTTTGAATGGATAGAATCTAAAAGTATCATAAGGATATAGTCACATACAAAAAAATTATGAATACTATAAGAAATTTATTATGTTACAAAATGGTATGTCACTAGCAAACATTAGTTACCACATTAGTGTCATTTATTATCCCTTATAAAGTTCATATTACAATTTGTCAAAAGTTTAAGACTAGGAAATAGTAACATACTCATTGTATTGTATTGTTAACTAGCCATGTTTGAGAAAGATGAATTTATCTACTCAAAACATACCTCCATCTTCGCTTTGGTTGCTTTGCATCATCAGGCTCGGAGTACTTTATAACAACACCATTTACAGTGTTAGTGTCGGCCGTTAGCTTGCCTGACAGCCCAAAATTTGGTTTCTCCTTCTCAGCTTCGTTCTTAGTTCCTTCTGTTTTCACTTCGGTCTTACCCCAGTTATATTCATTCTTATCCTCAGTATCAGCAAAACTACAAATATGTAAAAGAAATAAATTGGTTTATTCAATTAGTATCCATTAAAATAAAATATTTTAAGCACTAAGCTAAACGGCTGATTGCAACAGCGACAAATATCTCAACGTCTTTTATCTAGATTGTTTATTCGCATTTCAAGCAATGCTTGGCGTATCTATTTTTATATCCTTTACTGCATACAAACAATTCAAATATCGTTTTATAGCGATAATTCGGACGAGAGATCTCTCCGAATTTTCTTATGAATTCAATCGCCTTAAGAAGAATTTAAAATTTATACAGTAATCTGTATAAATTTTAAATTCTTATTGCGCTTATATCTGCACTTAGATAAAACATTAAATCTTGTAGAAAAAAGGAAGAAAAGTTGCAGGAATCCATATCTTCCGGATTCGATTTTTTCGGATTTTTTTCCTGTTCCTGTTGTTCCACTTCAGGTGGAATGCCCCATATGTATTAACATCAACAGTTCCAATTCATTTAGTTGCAAGTATGGGAATAATTTAGAAGTAAGTAGATAGCTAATTACTCGGTCTTGGTAACTTCACCAGGTTAATCACAAAAAATTATGCAATACTACTGTCCTCAATAAAGCAAATTTATAATTGCAAAATCAGAACATTTATATGCAATCAAGTTTCTCTAATTTAATCCAATTTCTTATAATTATTAAGCAAAAACTGACCGGCTCTTTCGCTCCCGCGGACGCGAATCACCAGAAGCTCGTGGACGTTCCTCGCTCTGTCGCACATTCCTGCGTCGTTCTTCTCCACCACCTCCACCACGTTCCGCCCTCTCCGCTCTCTCCTTTGGCTCCCTTGATGGTCGGACAGGCTCTTCTCTGTCTTCTCTGCTGTCCACTCTTCTGTTTTTGTCTCTGTAGCGGTCTACGGGACTCCTGGATTTGGAAGCTTCTCTGCATAATATAATCAGAATTACAATTAAGTTAATTTTTTCCTACATTCTAAGTAATAAATTGTAACCAAAAAAGTCAAGCTCTAGCTGGACAGATTACATTTATGTATAATTGATTATTCATCAGCTTAGGACTATGCACAGTAGGTTTTATTTTCACAATCTTACCTTAACCTAATAAAGAAATAAACAATACTTAAGAAATATTTTTTTAGAAATAATACTGTTAGAAAGCACAGTGAATATTACCTCTGTGGTTGTATTGGTGGCTTTTCAATTCTGGGCGGCCGTTCGCGACGGAAATCACGAATCCTATACAAATAAAGCATAAAATTACAAAAAAATTCTCTCTCCTATGAATTTAGACACGAAATATTAAACCCTATAACTCATTCAAAGATTTAGAAGTGAAACGCGCAACTTATTTAGGTTGAAAATAGTCTCTTCACTGGCCTATTTTCATACTTTTATTAAGTATAGCAATGTGTAAGGTGTGTTTATTATTAATTTATTTTGAATGTAATTTTTATTTTAACAGGTTTAATTGATCCGTTCACCCATGGTATGTCATTTTTGAAAACATCTATTCAACATATCTGGTTAAAGCTATAGAATAAACGAAGACCGAGATGTACCTGTTTTTACAATTAAAATTGAAAAGGTTATTTATCGAAATAATCTTCAACACGTAGCCTGTTACTTTGACACTCCTATATCATACACTTACCATGGTTTAACTTGGATATATACGATGATGTCAGGAGTTACCTAATATAAGATATCATCCAATCATGGATTTTTCTCTTTGTCTCTGTTTTTCTCATACTATTCTACTTCTCTTTATTTTGCTAGATCTTGATTGCAGCTTTGAGTATATGTTAACATTTTATCTTAAAATTATTATTCAACTCAATGAAGCATATGCATTTTTTTTCTGTATCTTGATTTAGTAATAACAATATGAATATCTGTTAATCAAACCTCATTCAATTAATTTGTAAAAAAAAATTGTATATTAAAATTTAGGATCTTCTTTATCATTCTCAGACTTCTTTCTTCAAAAAGCTCTTAAATCTGTTCCTGCTAAAGTCATTCGTTTTTTATAGAATATTCCTTTAACATATTATAATTATTTAAATGTCTTTATATTTTGTGATCTAATACATTTTCTAGTTAATAAGTTTTCTTCTAAGTTGATATGAAAGTATCGATAAATATTCTTAACATTCCTGCAACATCTTCTTAGTGTTTATAGTCTTGGTCTCAATATAAAGAATATATCATAATTTTATGTTTTGTTCTTTGTCATGGTATTAATCCGAATATCAATAATCCAAAAATATATTCCATTTAAATATTATTAACTTTATGGTATAAAATATCCCCTAAAATAATTCTATAACAGCATCATGCTACCAATGATTCTCTGGTATCAAATGAACATTGACAGCATTGTAATCAATGTGAAAAAAGTTCTCAAATTTGTTGACAACTTTTTTATTTAGTTGCCATTGTCTGCTTTTATATATCCTTGCGTTGTGTCCTTCCATAAAAAAAATGTCCAGAAATACACATTGTCCCAAACATAGCCACAACAAAATTTTTAAATTATGTTCAATGCAATTTCTTTATTTTCTACTAAACTATGTATTTTTGTTGGAAAATTGGCTGGGGCTTGGAGAATCTCTCATACACATCCCATGATATTATTCTCTTCTCTCCTAAAAGGCTAATATTTTCAAATAAAATCATTCCGATTTGTTACAAGTCTTGAATAAAGCAATAATGATTTAAAATTTCATACACGCCTAGAGTAATTATCGTGTAATGTGAAAATATTAAAATATCTTTGCAACCGCAACATGTTCAGACCGAACTCATTATAATTTTCTGTAGAGACGTCACTGTAAAAACAAATACAGTCATTTAACGGCACGGTAAAAACACTGGCCAGCTTGATCAACACACATGCAGCAGTGTCAAATAATTTAATTAACAAAGCTTTATGCAGTAACTTATAATTGTTGACCAAATCTAATGACAATAGTGGACTTAATTGGTAAAGTCCAAGGTACCTTTCAGCGGAATATCTCTCCTCACGGTATCTGTCTCTTTTTTCAGCATATTCCCTTTCGCGATACCGCTCTACGTCTGGCGGACCGCGCCTGTAGAAAGATTCTACTTATTAATAATTACATAATATCTGATTTCTCATCAATTTCGAGTAGAAATATCTTATATGTATGAATAATGTATCTTATATGTATGAAAAACTTAAAGAATTTTTTTTAACATTTAATCTTCAAATCATTATATTAAAAAACATTAAATTATAAAAAAGTGTTAATTGTCAGTGAATATCACTTTACCAAATTATAATTACTAGTCATTACCTTTCCCGGTAATCCCTGCCATCACCCATTTCTCGCCGTTTAGGTATCCTTTCCTCATACTGATTGTATCGGTTGTATCCTAAAATAACAGTAAACATTTTGGTTTCAAGAAGAGGATGATTAAAGAATTAAGAAAATTTAGATTCATTCATAATACAATTACCTCTTGTGTCTTCTCTAGAATGATATTGTTCTTCTTTCTGCCTTCTATGGTAGTCATCTTCAGTTCTATGCTCTTCATATTTTTGGTGCCTACAACATAATCATACCAAAACAATTACTGATTGAACTTGGCTTTTGCAGACACTTTAATTAACAATAAATTGTTTTTAAATAATTTTTTTAAGCAAGTTTTATTATAATAACATGACAAATCTTATAGGAAAAAAAATTGTCACTGCAAATTTAAAATCTATATCATCATTTTGTGAAAAATTAATTTGCGCCAATTTGAATAACCATTTTGACCTGTGTATAAATTTATATTTTTAATAACAAATGCAATGAAAACTACACAAAAGTGTGATGGATTAGGTTTTATTTTAGATATGTTATGCAAATAAGGTGAACACAGTTTAAACAATGCACAGAAGGCACAAATGAAGTTGTACCGAAATTATTATTTTAATCATATAAATTATGTTGTTAGTTATAATGTATACTAATGGTTAAGTTTTTTTGCTGCCTGCCCAACATTAACACTGTATTGAATAATCTGTAAATCTTCAGCACATTGACATATGCATATTGCAATTGAAAATAATTTTAAACAACAAAGAAAAATCACTAATGAATTAATCAATAAGAATTCTCCAGTCGCCTTGTTTTCAAGAAAAAAAAATTTTAAACTTGTTATTTTCACGTAGAAAGTCGGCTATTATTTAATTCGACCACTACAATAAAACTGAAATTTAAACTCATTAGTGATTTTTCTCTATTGTTTTAAACTTTTTTTAATTGCAATATTCGCTTGTCAATGTGCTGAACATTTGCCCAATAATCTTCAAACAAACACAAGAAAAAACTAAAATTATCAAACATATATACAATACCTTTTGTAATCATCAAATTCCTTATATCTTCTGTTATATTCATTGTTAGGATTAACATAATGCACACTCTGAATGTATCTATCTCTGTTTTTATCATATTTATGTTGATATGATGTAAATCTGCAAAATACATTTCATATGTATATACCTCATTAAAAAAAATTTGCAATACTATCAACCAGTTTCTGAAATACTGATCATAATAGAAGTCAACGAATGAGCTGTCTAATGGCTTTTCAATTGTTATTTGAGTTGCCAAAAGGATTGTTTAACTTTCTGAAGCCCTGTTTTTTAAACACTGGTTATCGTAGATGTTAACTAATCAGCTGCCAAATGGCTTTTCAAATGTCATTTGAGATACCAAAAGGATGGTTAAACTCTTTGAATTAATCATTCTGATCATTAAGAAGATAATTCTGGTCAATTCAGAGGGTTTAATCAATCCATTTGGAAACTAAAATGAAATTTGAAAGCTGATTAGTTGACTTCTACAATGGTCAGTGTTTCAAAAACCTGGCATATATTTAATAAAGTGTATTATTAATTAACCTTTCAGTCTGTTCTCTTTCATATCCAAAATGCTCTGGATAAGGTTGATGCTCTTTACTGGATCCTCTGTAAAATCTTTGAACTTCACGTTCTCTCTCATAATTTTCTACAGATGCTGAGCGTCTGTATTCTTTTCTAGATAGAGATAAAGGTTTTAATTAGAAATTAAGTAATTCAATGAAAATTATTATTTTGTTGAATAATTTTTTTTTATTTAGAAATATTACTTACTGATAGTATGTGCGTGGTGGTTGACTTCCTTCTTCGGAAGATGGTTTACGCTCTTTTACAACACTATGTAGACGACGCTCCTGCTCTTCACCTAAGATAAAATAATTTTAGTTATACTTTGTAAACTATAGAAAATCAAATTTTACATTAGTAAAAAAAGAATGTGTGGCTAATTTGGAATCTTACACTGTTATTTTTGAAGACAAATGATATGAGAAAACTCAAATGTTTGAACAATTTTTTTAAGTCACTTACTTTCGCTCTGGGAAGAGTCAACGGAATGCTTTGAATGTTTTTGCTTATGTTTTCTTTTCTTTTTTGACGTAATTTCACCCTCACTTAGAGAAGAGATATTTTCTGCAGAAATACGAACTACAGAGTCTGAACGCCTCTTCTTCTTTCCATGTTTCTTCTTCTTTTTCTTATGCTTCCGTTTTTTAGAGCGTTTCTGATCGTCAGACGCACTATCAGAATCCGAAGAATCAGCACGTTTTCTTTTCTTCTTATACCGATGCTCTGATACAGAGGAATCGTCACTATCGCTATCTGACGAACTACTAGTTTTATCACTAGCATTCGAATCATCGGATACTTCTGATGAAGAATGGTGGCGCTTTTTAGATTTCATTTTAATTTAATTGATATCAAAGACTTGTTCAAGTTAACAAAACACGATGTTCGAGTACTAAGCCACAGAACACCACAGATCACAGACCACAGACAGATGCACCACAGACTGCCACCAGATAAAACACTCAATTAATTTCAGTTCAAAGTAAATAAAATAAAAGTACTCTTTAGTCTTTGACTGCCGCTGCTATCAGGGTGCCCATCTCAATGATGGTGAATCTGCCCGACACTAGCTGGAGTTCTTTGGCAGATTGTGGCAGATTTTTTAGCTGCCATAATCTGCCAAACAACTATGCCATCATATTATTGTACCGATGGAGAAAGAACAGTATAATTACTGAAATAGACATTTTCACATGAGTCATTTGACATCTTTTCGTGGTCGTTCCTCACTACTGAGGATCGTGACATATTCAATTGGTCAACGAGCTTTCTCAATCGATTTCGCTTTGCCGCCTGGTGGAGTGGGCGCTTATGGGAATTACTAGGTATTCAGAAATTTGATCCATCTACCTTTTAGGATTACGGCCTCTAGGTCTTTTACCTTAAATTTTCCCCATTTAACATGGGCAAACTTAAAAGAACTTTTGCAAAGTTTGAAATATTTAAAAAGTAAGTTAAGAGTTTTGGTTTTACTTTAAAATATCTTTAGGAATAATATTTGGTAACAACTGCAAGCTTTGCAAAATGTAACATCAGGATCTTCCTTGCCTGTGGAAATCCAGGAAGAAAGTAAAGCATCTTGTTTCAACTCAGGTCGGTATGAACGCTCGTATTTCATTTTCATCATGCAGGACACAACTACTCGCATTAAACGCCAAAAAAGAATAAGGTATAAAATTAGAAAATACAACAAACATTGACATTAATCTTTATTAGTTATATTAATAACAAAATAAACCTTATTGTTGATTTGTTACCGTACATAATCATATGACCATTAAAATACAATATCGGTAAATCCCCGTATTAAATAGCATGGGATGAAAATTTTCACATCCAAAAATAATTCTTCTGCCACTTCTGAATCGTCAGCCTAATCTGCCACAGCTAAAATTTAGGTGCAAAATCTGCCATAAATGGTCACACTGACTGCCACTGCCACAGAATCACAAATATTTACTGCGTCTGTAGCACATACAAATATATTTTGTTTTTAGTCTCTAGCCTTTAGGGACAAATTAATGTCTGAGACGACTGGCTAATGGAGGGATAGATCAAGCGAGAATTGAATGTTAATTGTGAACTAAATACTAACGTCATCTATTAAATTTTAAACATAAGAATATAGCATAAATTATTTCATAGATATTACATAAATATAAAAAAACGTGTGTGTGATTTGCCCTAGATTTTTGTACGGTTGGCTTTTGAGCTGTCGTTGTGCGCGCGCATCGAAAACAATTTAATAACTTCCAAATGTGCCAAAAGCAGTATAACTTCAAAAACTGCCGTAGAAACTGAATAATAGTAATTAATTGAATTATATTAATTACTAGCTACCCACCCCGGCTTTGCACGGGTGCAATGTGCTATACATATAACCCTTCCTCTTGAATCACTCTATCTAGTTAAAAAAAAAACCGCATAAAGATCCGATGCGTAATTTTAAAGATCTAAGCCTACACAGGGACAGACACACGGCGGGACCACTTTGTTTTATACTATGTTGTGATTATCAGACAAATAAATGGTTGCACAACAAATGCACAGATATTTCCGGCAAAATAATCGGGCTTCAGGAAATCCCATAGCACTGCGATCGCTTTGATAGATGTAGTGAATAATATCCTGATTCCTGACACCACAAGACGCTTGGAAGCACCTTGTTAGTCTTGTTAGACATTTTTGTGCTTTTGACACAATTACCATAACACTGCTCTTGTCTAAATTGGCGTATTATGGATTTGGAAATTCCACACTTAGGTGGTTTTCAAGTTAATTAACTAATTGTCTCCAATACTCCAAAATGGATCCTCAATGGTGTCTTCAAATGGTTATAAGTTGTTAATTTTAACGTTCAGCTTAACTTTTGTTAGAAACATATTTAATATGAATTTGATGAATATTGTAACTCTATAATTTTCTGTTGTTATTACTTACATATAATAAATAAAGTTCAGTGTATTAGATTAAATTTGAAAGAATTTGTAAAGAGAAAGTAATACACATTTCTTTCGCATTTAATACTGGTTTTTACATCCCCGCGTTTCGACTTAATGCCTTTGCAACTTTAATGAGTCAATTAAGGGAACAGAATAACCATGAAACAATGTGTAGCATTCTCGTGAGCACAAGATAACATTATGTGGACGAAATATATTACAAAAAAAAACATGATTATATCCATTACGAAAATGTTTCTCAACAACTAGTTTGTAACCTAGTAACGAGTTACTGTCGATGAATGGTTTTTTCATAAATCTTGTTGTAATTGATTTCGAAATTTAATTTCCATTAGGGATCGATCGACCCAGGTATGTTTCGCGTTAAATCTCAAATTCAGCCTTATTGCTTCCTCCAGAGTTCACGTTGTTCCCCAATGGTTTGATACCCAATTTGAGGAACTCTCGGATCGAGGTCTGATCCCCAATTTGAGGAACTTTCAGATCGTGTCTTCCATGTCCTTGTTAATCGAATTGTCCATTTTTCGTCAACAAAGCTCGCGAAGATACAATGAAAAGAACGTCCTCATCGTGTTATCGTCGTGCACTAGCTACGTTTTTCCCCTAAGTCAGTCCGTGGGACTGGAACGTCTTCCTACGGTTGGATCTCTTCCAACGAAGATGTCACAACCACCGTAAAAACCTGTACAAAACAATACAAACATACATTTTAAACAATCGTCATGAATACTATAATTTCTATAAATCTTAATGAAAATTATTAAATATTAAAGTTTATAATTTTTTTATTATAGTAACTTGACTTGAGGACAAGAATCTTGTCAGGTAAATCACAGAATTTGGCCGACCACGAAATTCATTGTCATGTCTTGACAAATTGACAATTTCAATTTGACATATCTAATTAATACTATACGATTTTATCGAACGGGAATAATTTGTGATAAACATATTTTAAAATGAAAACATTCCATTACTCGAAATTTGTTATAAAAAGTTAATGAATCTTATAATACCTATTGTTATCTGATGTTTGTTTCGAAACCATAAAAATAAAGAGAGGTTTAACTTAACTTATTGCTTATTTATATTATAAGTGATGGCTATGAGAAAAAGAAGTGGTTCAGGGTCTAAAAGACATCTTAAAGGAAAAGTAGTGCAGATTTATGAATCGTTCTTTAGAGGAGAAGACTTAACAAGTGATAATCCTACATTTTGGGATGAGTTCTTTTTGCTTAAACCAAAAATTCCTCAATTGGAAGCTGAGATACAAAAACTGTCAGCAGAACAGCTTATTAACATGAAGGATAACATCAACTTACTGGTAACACAATGCATAGAAATGTTAGGCCAAGAACACCATATTAGGTATATATTTTTATCTTTTTTCACAAGAAGTTGTTTTTTATAGATTATATTATCTTACCAATTAAAGAAACATTATTTTCCACTTACCGATATCAAATACTATAACTATTACTACTATAAATATTATATTCATTTCAAGTTAAGTAAATGTTTAAATAAAAGTAAATGTTTTCTTTAAATGTTTAAAGTATTAAAATATTAAGAATTCTAAATCACATACTTAATCTTTACAATTAAAGACTTACACCCTGATTAGTTAATTTCTATGATGATCAGTGTTTTAAAAACCGGGCATCAGAAGATCAATGGACTAATAATAAGATTGGCACCAATTGTTCTTTCTATTTATAGAGAGCCGATTTTCTTATGTTTATTTACATGTTTTCCAGGCTGGTATATGCTCTTCAAACATTTAGTGCACTTTTGACAACAATGTATCAAAGAGCTGCTCAGGATTCAAACATAAACATAAGATTTATTTTACTTGACAATGACAATTGTAAAATGCAGAAATTATTAGAGCATTGCAGCAATATTCTGTCAGGTATGTAGATTTTTTTTTAGGGTTCTGTAACTCAAGAGATAAAAAAGGAACCTTGTATTAACTGATGTTTGCTTTCATTCCCAAAAAGGAACACTTAATAATGTCATACTCTTGTCCATCTGTCAATCTACCCGTTCCCTAGAAATTGTGTTGACTCAGAATCTTGACTTTTATACACCCAATAGGGGACTATAGACCTCAGAATCTGGTATAAATTTCAACTTGCTAGGTCCACCCGTACCTAAGAAAATTGGTGGTTATTATTAACCAATTTTATTATGGCGGTATAATGGGTAGGTATGTTACTCTCGGCGTACGAGTTCGACTCGATGATGTAAACACGCTAGCTCAGTTCGTATCTCTCCACATCTGTGCTGTTGTGTACTTACCCAAAAACACCAGGCATGAGTAGATTGTTAATGTGCATCAAGAAAAGAGTTGTGAAATGAGACGGAGTGGCATGCACTGGAAGGTATGGGGACATTTTAGTGTCTCATCCGCGAGTTGTAGATGCTGCTGCGCTGGTGTAGAAATCTGATTGGATGGCACTGGTCTCCTCCTGCGAAAATGTCATGGTCCAGAAGGAAATCACTGAGCGGGTTCGGGAGAGGGTGGATCCCACATGGAGACAAAGACTTCTAGCCAGCACAAATAGATGTGCTGCCTCGTCAGCACTGTAATGCCGGGCTAATAGATTAGAACCTATGTATCCCCTTGCCTGTCGTAAAAGACGACTTGAAGGGGATGTTAGATTCATAAACTAGCAACAGTGCGGAGTGCTCTTGCTAGTCTATGCAAGATGGTGAGGATATCGGAGAAGATTCATCCGTCTCCGAGGCGTGCTGAAGCGCTGTACCAAGGGACACCGGTTCGTTCCATGGGAGAGATGAAGGCGTCTGGTGCAGAATATGGGGTTCGTGAGGCTCGCTAGTTGAACCGGCTGGGTGTTGTAGCACCCGAGAAGCGAGGCTTAAGAAGGCCATAGTCGTTCCGGGGGTCGCGAAGATTGCGTTTTCTTACGATGCGACAGAGACAGATGCAACGTGATTTTTTTAGTGTGTACCCGTTTCTGACTGGAACTCCCACATACCCCTGCCCCTCCCCTGTCCCGTGGGAGTTGATGCATAAAGGATTTTTCCACGTCAAAAGAAAAAACCAAAAATTGGCATGACTACCTTTGTTTACCTAACCTGCACTAGCTTCCAGGACTTAGGGATTACTCCAGTCTCAAATGAGTGGAGCAACCTTTAGAACTAACGCCGGCATATCATCTGCCGGCATACCATTTATACCATACCAGGCACACGCCTAGACTCTTTTAAAACCTCGCGATTTCTTATTTAGAATTAAAAAATAATAATAATAAATATAAATAGTAAATATAAATAATAAATATAAATAGTAAATATAAATAATAAATATAAATAGTAAATATAAATAATAAATATAAATAATAAATATAAATAATAACTATAAATAATAAATATAAATAATAAATATTTAAATAAATATTTTAGGACGCATTTTTTTACACAACGTTCTCTAGTCCCAAACTAAGCAACGCTTGTATTATGGGTACTAGAAAACTGATAGACATACTTAAACATACATTTCTTTTGTAAATAAATACATAATATACATAAATATACACCCAGACACTAGAAAAACACTATGGTCATCACACAATATTTTTCAAGTAGTGGGGATCGAACCCACACCCTCTGGCGCAGAAGGCAAATACACTACCGACTACGCCATTCGGGTCGTCATAAAATTTGGACCTCAGTTAGTTAGTTAGTTAGTTATACAGTGGGGGAGTGAAGGTTACATTGGTACCTGGCCAGTAGAAGTTAAATTTGACAGCTTTGGCAAGAGACCAGAAAGCCCCTCTGTCAAATGGTTGGGCAGAGAGCTTCGCGCAGATTATTTGAATACCAAATCAAATTCACCCCGCTGCAATTTAAATGTATATTTAATGTGGAATTTTGTTGTAGGTGATGTCCCAGACAGTCTTAAGTCTATGGTATTAAAACTACTTTTAGTTGTAGCTACAGGCGTTGACAATATTGATGACAACCCACTTGTAGAATACTTAATGTTAAATTCCCTTTTTGAACCACTAATACAGTTATTGTGTACTTCTACGGAGAGACAGCAACATGGTAAGCTGAACTATATTTTTTCAATTTCATTCACAATTATTGTTCTGTCATTATATATATATATATATATATATATATATATATATATATATATATATATATATATATATATATATATATATATAAATCAATGTCTAAATAAATATCTTACGTTTACTACTCATATTATAAAAGCCAAAAAATTATAATTTATTAAACTGTGTTATTCATTCATAATGATAAATGATTATTATTCATAAATGATAAATATATTTTATTGCAGAATTTTAAACAAAAAATAAATAAAATTTTACAGGTTATGATGTAGTGCTGTTGCTAATGTTTTTGGTCAACTACAAGAAACAGGAGTCAGCTAATCCATATGTGGTTAAGCTTTCTATTCTTGATGATGAATTGGCTCTCAATGGGTGAGCTATTTTCCACATGCATAAATACATAATTATACAGTGTGTCGTTACAACCTTGACAATAAATGAACACATGTCTAACGCTACTTGCCAATAATCATAAAAAAATATAACACGTTAAAAGAAATGCATAGTAAAATTTTTTTTTACTATGCATGCAAAAATCAAACAAACTAATTAAACAAAATTTGTAACATCCTACACAACTACAACTGACTGATTCATACATTCAGAGATTTTTTCATTCGTTGCCATAACGTCGCTTTACAAGTCTCTTCTTCTAACAGTATGTTTTCTTTTAAATTCATTCAAGCAATTCATATGCTTTGTGACCTTTACAAATGAACTTTACGTCACAGTTTTATACGTAAGGGTGTTCTAAGAATGTTTATTTTGTAAAATTTAATAACTCGGTAAATATTGATGTTTAAAGAATGTAAATGCTTAATACAATTTTAAAAAGTTATCCTCTATATGTGTGTTCATTTATTGTCGCGGTTGTAACGACACGCTGTATACCTAAATACCACATAGTTCTTAATGTTACTATACACTTGACTGTACTTATTATGTATTAATTCTTGAACATTAGATAGAAGACATTTCAAATTAAGTGAGCAAGAAAAATAATTCATTTATGTGGATCACATTATTCTGAAATCGTTTGTATGATTAAAATAATAAATTAATCAACTGATTAATGCTTTTTGTACAGATATGGTCAAGTTATTACAGCTGCTCTAAATGACTATGTTATGTCAACATTTGGAGGTATGCAAGGCGGTGGCAATGGCAGTGGTTGGCTCTCTTCCCTTACAAGTATGGTTGGTGGGATATTTCTTACCAGCGATGACACACAGCCAGTTATTCGAGGGCAAAGACCCAGGTTGTTGCTTTCATAAGTTTTGAACAGATCTGTTACACATTAACATGAAACAATTGTTTACTTTATTATTGTAAATTGTTTTGTAATTCATTAATATGTATAATTTAAAAAAAAATCGTACTTAAGTTTTGAAAAACATTCAGCTAGCATTTCCTAATTCACTCACCACTAAGACTTTACAACAAACTTATTTAAACCTTGATGAAATTGACAGACAACAAGGGCTCTTCATATTTCCTGATAATGTTAGAGTTGTGGCAACTCAGAGTCTAAGCGCTTGTTTTTTAATTTAATATACATTGACAACCTGAGTTCAATTCCTGGTGTCGTCAACAATTAAATGATAATTATTAGTTATGACTTAAAATATATGAATATATGAGTCTTCACCGTTTGGATTTTTGTATATTTAGGTAGTTTTTAAAAAAAATCAATACGATGCAACTGTGTATGATGATGGTCGTAGTTAACCGCAACAATTTTCGCTGTTGCACGAATGGGCAGGTCCAGCAGTACCACGACCTCACAGAAGTTGAATTTATATTATTTATATTTTCGTCCGGTGAGTGAGGTAGCCGGAGTCCACTTTATTAAAATGTGGAAACGCATCTACAACCCTACGGGTTTTTCAAATGTCAATTGACGGCGGTTATGACATAACATCAGGTGAATCACCAGTTCGCTTGTTACCCTTTAAAAAAATCATTAGAATTAAAAAAAAAACAATTTATTCGTCAGAATTCAATAGATTAAGATGCATGTTGTTTCTGTAGTCACCTTTTCTTTTACGTTTGCGCCACAATTTAACTTGTTTAAACGCTTAGGTGAACAAATTTAGACACAAATGAAATATAGTAAATAATTATTATTCGATGTTTTGACATCGATAACATTGAAACCAAAATAAAACATCACTGCTTTATTTTTGTAACAAATTTAATAAGCTTATACAGACTAATTAAAGTTGGTACTAATCGCGATATTGGATAGATATTGGCAGGTATACACAGTACAGACTGAAATTTTCTTACTACATAGAAATAAGGAAAACATATTTTTACCTAGCAACAATTTTCACATTGACCGTTAACGTATATCGGTTAACAGTGTAGTTTCCCAACTATATTATGGCTATCACGTCTCTGTTGTACTCGTAGTAAAAAATATTTTTTAATAAACCGACTTGATGGTTCATACGTATTCTGTATTCGGCTAAATTGGTTTAACTCGTCAGCGGCGGCGAGGAGGGCATGCTGCTTGCCCTATACGAGGCGGCACACTTGAATCGCAACTTCATGACGACTTTAGCGCATTCATCGTCGGCAGCCGCCTCTTCCGCCCCACCGTCCCCGCCGGCCACCTTACCGCCACATCAGGTACTGTTTGTAATCTTATATTTTTATTACTTGTAGCTGTGTTAGTGCAACGACCTTGCTGAAGACCGGCGTGAAGTATAGGTGTTACACTTTTGCGTTTCGTCTGGTGAGTGAGGTGGCCGAGGCCCAATTTATTTAAAGGCGGCAACGCATCGGCAACCCTACAGGTGTTCCAAATGTCCATGGGCGGCGGTTATCACTCAACATCAGGTGAACCGCCAGCTCTTTTGCCACTTTGTCACATAAAAAAAAACTTGTTCATGTGAAAGATCTATTGGCGCGTTTTAGTAGTAATACCGAGATTTAACCGGCAAACGGCATGATGTAAATCGTGGTAGGGCCACGCTTAGAATAAGGCCAAAAACTGGCAGCAGGTCGAAGTGGTCTCGAGCTGTTGCAAAATGGTGAGCGAATCGGGGAATGATTATGGCGTGCTCATACGCGGTATCTAACGTACAGAAGGTACCCGAGGGGGTTTTAGTGGGTACGAACACCACAGAATTCTGTCAAGTGAGCAATGACAGGGTTAAACTAATTGACAGATTTCATTGGGATTTATTTTTAGGTTTGAACTTTTTTCTGTACAACAAGCGTTACTTTTATTGAAAGTGTAAAAGTAAAACAGAAATTATAATGGTGTTTGTAACGAGATTGAATTGTATATGAAGTTGTCAAAATATACCCTGAGTTGTTTTGGTAAATTTGTTTTTCATTTTCAGACTCCACCGAATTTAGCGCAAATTCAAGCGCTCGACAGTGACCAACCAACCAACCTCTTGGTAACATTCTTCCAATATTGGTAAGAGCTAATTCATAGGTATCCCATATATTTTCATTTTATCTTAGTATTAGTTTCTCTTTAAGAATTAATGTATTGACTTCAATCTGAAGACTGACTACTTACTGAATCTTATAGTTGATCATTATTACTACAGAAATACAAAAGTTTTTTTTTTACTTTTGTTCGTCTATTTTATGATAGTCATGTCCTTATAAAAGAAAAAGATAATGACGTCTGTGTATATTTTTTACTATATTATAGTATCCCACTAGTATTCCACATAGATAATGACGCACTTTGCGTCCCGTCTAAAATTAGTCTGTACCTTAAGTAGTTCAGTTTGTCGTTCGCTTTGAGAGATTAATAAATTGTTATTAAAACCGGTTAAGGGCAAAAAAATGTCTCTTGTAGGGGCCCCACTTAAATATTTTTTTTATCTGTTTTTTAGTATTTGTTGTTATAGCGGCAACATAGGGATCCCGTTCTACGGGACCCTGTTACTAAGACTCCGCTGTCTTTAGGTACGGAACCCTAAATGAATGTTTTAAAGAGATGTTGTCTCATATACCGTTCGTTTGAAGAATATAATAAATTTATTGTATTTGACGAAAGTAAATGAATACGCCGAAAAAAAGAATAAATTAAAAAAACGTATATATAGCCAAAAAGTTACAACGAGTTCAAGATGACAACGAGAAAAGATTTATTTTTAATTTTAGGTTTGGGTCTTGTAAAAGGAACTATTTTTTTTAATTTAGGCTTGGTTCGTGTTTACCATTATTCCAACAGTACTCTTATTTATTTCAGTTCCGTGGTCATGGCGGACAGGAAGACCGAAGCGAGTATAAACAAATGCAGCTTATGTTTTATCACCTTGACCTGCATTGTTGAGGAGCAATTTGCCAACTCCATTATGCACGACCAAAATTTAACTTTTAAGGTAAATGTAAAATGTTACCTGTGCCTAATACCGTATACAGCGTGTCTTTACCATCGCGACAATAAATGAACACACATATAGAGGATAACTTTTTAAAATTGTATTAAAGATTTACATTCTTTAAACATCAATATTTACCGAGTTATCAAATTTTCCAAAACAAAGAATTTTAGAACACCCTTACGTATAAAACTTTAATGTTAAGTTCATTTGTAAAGGTCACAAAGCATATGAATGGGATGAATGAATTTAAAAGAGACAAAACATACTGTTAGAAGGAGAGGCTTGTAATGCGGCGCTGTGGCAACGAATGAAAAAGTCTCTGAATGTATGAATCAGTCAGTTGTAGTTGTATAGGATGTTACAAATTTTGTTTCATTTTTACTTAACTAGTTTGTTTGATTTTTTTTTTATTATGAATTTTTTTAACGGTAATATTTTTTTATGATTATTGGCAAGTAGCGTTAGATATGTGTTCGTTTATGTCGCGGTGGTAAAGACACGGTGTATACTTACATAAATTGTTAGTTTTTTTTGCAAAATTAAATGTGAAAAGGTTGTCCTATCAGATATGGCTGAATATTTAATCAGTAAAAGATATTATGCAATAGATTCTATTACTTTTTTTGGATCCACCACCAGTCACTTATAAGTTCAGGCCTGACTCAAACTTAAGCAACTAATCTATCAAATTAACTTTACCTCAATTCTTTACAATGTTAGTAATAAAAAGAATTAAAAAAAATATAAGCATAGAATAGTGAGGAAACGACTAAGAAGAAGAAGAAGCACAGAAATTGACCAACACAGCAGTTCAATGCCATTGATTCAACTCAGGCTGAATTTAATTTTTGGATTTTATTGCGTATCTGTTTTACAGGTTCAACTGTACAGGCTACCGATGCGGCACAGGAAAATAGTACCAGAAGAGCCGCCGTCGCAGCCACTGGCTTCTACCCTAATAGGTATTATTTGTTTAATACACACTCAATACAGATGTCGCAATGATCGGAGTCTAATTTCCTTTTTTTCCTTTTGTAAGACAAAAACTTCGGCCCCCTAGAATCTGCCGCCCTATGGCTCTAGTCTAGTTAGCCTGCTGGTAAATGCACCGCGTCTAAAGCGTTGCCCGTCCCGCAGACCTGCTCGTTGAGTTCATGATGTGCCACCTGCTGAAGAAGTTCCCCGGCGAGCTGTACTCCCTGTGCATCGGAGTTTTGCTCCGGCTGCTGAGCTACCAGAAGCGCAGCCGGGTGCGGCTGGCGCGCGACTGGCGCCCCCTCTGGGCGGCGCTGATCGCCCTGCTCAAGTTCCTCGTCACCAACGAGACGGCTCTGCTCCGCAGGCACAACATCTTCGTGATGGCCCAGCAGGTAACCGGAGTTGTCCGTCGCGACCGGAGCTGTTGCACGAACGTGCCGGTGAATCACGTGAGGCTCGAAAGGGGGGTAGATGGTTTGGCAAAAATCACGAAACATCACAAGGGGTATGTGGGGGGGGGGGGGGGGCGTGTAGTAAGATACCACGTGTGTTTATTTTTTCGTCAAACGAGCGATCTCTAAATTAAAAAGCGTCGTGACCTTGACTCGCCGTTACATTTTTATCGTGGTTCTTGATTTCAGAATAGAAACTGGATTATGCTGCCTGTATTTATATATAAGATGATATTCTAAAAATTTTAAGATTCTTTGTAGGTACTAAAAAATACACGTCAATTCGGGTGGGGTTGAGGGTAGTCTTAAACCTCTCCACGTATCACCAAGGGGGAGGAGGGAGTTAGAAAATGCCTGAAAAAACATAACGTGATTAATGGACGGCCCCTAAGCACCTCGACCTATCAGAAGAGCGGCATGAAGTGGTAGTGTCATACCTCCGCATTTCGTCTGGTGGCAAAGTATCTGCAAACCTACGGTTGTTGTGAATGTCCATGGGAGACCGTTATCACATAACATCAGGTGAACGGCCTTCTAGTTTGACAATTTTTCACATAAAGAAACCTTAATTGTGTTCAGTGAAATTACTTTAAACTTTAGTTTTGTGCATTAAAATTTGTAGAAAAAAGGAACGAAAAGTTTCGCGAAGTGAATCGAACCCACGCCTTCTGGATTCGCGCCCTGACGATCTAGCCACTAAGTTAAACGGCTGATTGCGACACCGACTAAATTCGCAACGTCCTATATCTACATTGTTTTTAAGCATTTGAAGCAGTGCTTGGCGCATCCATTGTTTTAATCTTCGTTTATGTATATGTGGGTCCATAAGAGTTCAACATAGGCAACTTGACTAACTAGTCGCTGTTCAAAGTCATCGCATTAACGCAGGTTGTGAACATCTTCAACCTGTTTATAACGTTCGGCGACACGTTCCTGCCGACGCCTGTGTCCTACGACCAGCTTTATTACGAGCTGATACGGATGCACCAGGTCTTCAACAATATCTTCTTTATGGGTGAGTAGGTATATCCCAATTAAATCACTGCATGATATTATTTCGTTCAGATATTCACAATAAGGAACAAGCGGCTTTATTACCAATAGAATATATGGTCAGCGACTAATAATAAAAATATAGTTTATTAGGATAATTAAAAATAGTTGAAGAAATAAATTGAAAAACTATATTTAGTAGCTTTTAACTTAAAAAATATCTACTAGAAACTTAAATGATAAATTCTTATCTTCTGTCAAAGCCAAATTCCTTTAAATTCCCCATCAACCGCTTTAAGCACTGCGCTACTCCACCGGTGACGGGGAGTACAAAGCGGAGGCGCTCCGCCTGGCCAATTGTCTGGTAAACGTACGCGCCATCATACAGCACTTCCCGCCGAAGATCGACGCCTGGCTCAACTCGCAGAGCCTCTCCACGCCCACCGAAGATCAGGTAGTACAACGTTAACGGAAGACTCAGTGGCCCAGTTGCTAAAATATTGGTCGCGGGTTCGACTCCCATACGAGACAACTTGTGTGACCCACAGATAACCGTTACAGATCTGGGTGTTTGTCTTCGTGAAAATTATATATGTAAAACGACCTTACAACTCAGGATAATGTTATCCTACATTAAGAGGCAATTTTGTGGTTAAGACTACAATAGATTTTTAGATCGTTTTTGGGGTTCCGTATCCAAAGGGTAAAACGGGACACTATTACTAAGACTCCGCGGTTTGTCTGTCTGTTCGTCTATCACCAGGCTGTATCTCATGAACTGTGATAGTAAGACAGTTGAAATTCACAGATGTATTTCTGTTACTGCTATAACAAATACAAAACAGAATAAAAAAATATTTAAATGGGGCTCCTATACAAATTTTTACAAATAACGGTTCCGTCCCTTCGTACGCGAGTCCGACTCACACTTGGCCGGCTTTATTTTATTACAGTATTTTCATTTGCACTAGTATAAAAACGCGAGGAGCTGTATACTGTGATAGATTTCTCGGAGGGTCCGTTCTATTCGGTAACGGATAACTTTCCCAGATACTGGAGGTGGTGCGCCAGAACTACGACAGTCTGATACTGAAGCTGCAGGAGGGGCTGGAGGCGTACGAGAGGTACTGTGAGCGCGAGCACAGGGTGCTGCTGGCGAGGCTGGTGCGCGCCGCGGCCGGCTGCGCCAGGGCCTCCAGCGACGCGGCCGCGCTGCACCGCCACTCGGCGGCGCTCCTCTCCCACTACACCTCCGCCGCATGAACCCCTCCCACTACGCGACGGTCGCCTGAACCTCTCCCACTACGCGACGGTCGCCTGAACCTTTCCCACTACGCGACGGTCGCCTGAACCTTTCCCACTACGCGACGGTCGCCTGAACCTTTCCCACTACGCGACGGTCGCCTGAACTTTTCCCACTACGCGACGGGCGCCTGAACCTTTCCCACTTCGCGACGGTCGCCTGAACTTCTCCCACTACGCGACGGGCGCCTGAACCTCTCCCACTACGCGACGGTCGCCTGAACCTCTCCCACTACGCGACGGGCGCCTGAACCTTTCCCACTTCGCGACGGTTGCCTGAACATCTCTTACTACAGGACGGTTGCCTGAACTCCCACTACACCACCGTCGCCCGAACCTCTCCCATCTCACGACGGTCGCCTGAACATCTCTTACTACACAACGGTCTGCCTGAACATCTCTTACTACACGACGATTGCCTAAACATCTCTTACTACACAATGGTCGCCTGAACCTCTCCCACTACGCAACAATCACTTGAACCTCTACTACGCGACTGTCACCTGAACCTCTCCCAGTGCAGGACAGTCGCCATAACCTCTCCCACTGCACGTCACCGCTCGATCGACATCTTCGTCCAAATTCGTTGTCGTACCCTAAGTTCGTCCGAATCGCGCAAAATGAAATGCACCCCAGTGAAGTTGGATACAGATTGCGAAAACCGCGTATGGTACGGTCGCGGAGCAGGAATAATTTCGCCGTCGATCTGTTATTGACCATCACGTTCGCGCGACTGCCATCATCAGAGAGCGTGACGGCAATATATTTACGCGCGACAGAAAAATCGTGGCAACAATAGGCCAATGTACGAAAACGTATGAAAAAATGTTTGCAACCAGACGAGATATAGTTGCTAATTATAAACTCCAAGAGGTGTTTACAGATCCATTCCTATAATAGCAATGCTGTGTGTGTGCAAATTATTGGGTTGCCACGCACATTTAGTTCACATCGCCGAAGACGTTGCCGTTCGCTTTTGTGAAAAAAAAAGGGGTTGTTTTTAATGTTGGGTGACACTGAACGCCTATTGTGCGACGGCAAATGCGTTAAACTAACGGAGCCGACTTCACTCTGGTACATTTAAGCATTGAACGGCCGGTACGGTTCGTTGCACTTGTATCATAATTTTAACATTGCGGAACCATTATGTAAGTCGAAGTACCAAAACCAATAAGATCTAAGACCCGTAAACAAAAGAACTCATAACGCTTCGAAAACAAATCGACCAGTGACGTAAAAACAACGTTCTTGAAACGAAGTTCCTTAACGCAGATTCCTATTTTGTAGGAATCGTTACGTAAGGATAAGCCGTTAAGCTTCACCATTCAGTTGTCTGTCTATGTACCTTTCCAACACACGCTAGTTGTTTGAGCAACAGTTTCTTTTATTTAGTAGATATCTGTCTTTTTTATTTAAAATTCACTCTTCTTTATTTAGTTTTCATTAAATCAATAGTCTTTCCTAAAGTATTAAATATCTTTTTTTTTTATTTCATTCCCTTACATTATTTGCATTGAAAAAATTATACAGCGCGTCGTTACCATCGCGACAATAAATGAACACACATATATAGGAAAGCTTTTAAAAATGGTATTAAACATTTACATTCTTTAAATATCAATATTTAACGAGTTATTAAATTTTCCAAAACAAAGAATTTTAGAACACCCTTACGTATAAAACTGTAACGTAAAGTTCATTTGCAAAGGTCACAAAGTATATGAATGGGTTGAATGAATTTAAAAGAAAACATACTGTTAGAAGAAGAGGCTTGTAATGCGACGCTGTGGCGCGAGTTGTTTAGGATGTTACAAATTTTGTTTCTTTTTTACTTAATTAGTTGTTTGAAAAATATTTTTTTTTAATTATGGATTTTGTTTAACGTTAATATTTTTTTTTGATTATTGGTAAGTAGCGTTAGACGTGTGTTCATTTATTGTCGCGATGGTAACGACACGCTGTATAACATAAATTTTACTTCAATGAGGAGGACGCTTATTAAGTTATGGTAAATTCGTCGAGGGTGGGGGGAGGGGGGGGGGTGCCCTTTGAATGAATGAACCTCATGTTCATATAGAAATTATTATTATTGATGGCATTTAACCCGTTCTGCCACGCCATTGAAGTGGATCTTCAAGGCGGGATATCTTCAAAACATGACCTGTACCACAGACTAAAGAATCCCAGTTACATATTATATCACAATCATTAAAGTGCATCATCAAACCATTAAGGAGAAACAGCAATCAGTAGTTAAATAGAGTATGTTAGAATACTATTAGGCCAAGTGGAATATCGTGGACAGTCCTGCTATTGCCGTTTTTTTTAATCGTGTTTTTACCTAACTATGCTAGTCATCTCAACATTTTGATGCGACTTTTTTACCAAACCAACTTTTTCCACCAAAGCGCCAGAGTCAATTTTTTGTTATTTGCTTTCAAGGAGTTTGACGCCTTAAAACATTTACCTAAGCAATTTCCAATAATATTACTAGTAAAAAATCATGAGTGCCCTTTATTTAAGCAGACATAGTTACTTTTAGATGTTTTATTTACCTATGCGTTTATGTTTAGTAAATATATAACTTTATCCATGTAATATACTTATATTTTGCAAAAAGTATTGAAAGGGTTTCAAATTGTATAAGAAAAAACCAGTTGCTTTATAAAAATTTAAATGCATTAAATGTTAAACTATTCTTATCATAAATGTAGCTATGTCCTTTAGATCTATATTTCATATCTAAACTATGATTAAAAATTTTCAACTCGAAAATAATAACTGTAAAAACGTATAACATCAGTTAAACTGAGAAATGTTAGTTTTGCATGTGCAACGAAAAGGATGAATTTAATTCGGGATTAACATCAGAGGCCAGATTTTATGCATAGTAAAACTATCAAGTTCGTTGATGGTTATACCATGCATAAATTCAGTCTAATGATAAAAGCTAAATTTGAATCACCCTAATTGTGTATAAAAATAAAATATAACATGTAATATCTTATCAATGACTTAAATTATTGTAAACCGATTTATTCTATACATAATTTTACAAACTTTGACCAGGCACCACCTTGCACCAATAGGCAGACTCGTCCGGGTAAGTACCACACCTCACACAAGACCGGCATCAAGTGGAAGTATAATACTTTCGCGTTTCGTCAGGTGAGTGAGGTAGCCGGAGCCCAATTTCCAAAAAGGTTGTCAACGCATCTGCAAACCCTCGGATGTAGTTAGCAAATGTCCATGGGCGGCGGTATTCACTTAACATCAGATGAACCGTTTGCTAGTTTGGTAGCCTTTCACATAAAAAAAAGTTAATTAATGAGTTTATTTACTACTGTAATCCCTTATGTATATGATGTCATCAATAATAACTCATTACTCGTTGGCTATAAATTGTACGATATTCAGTTATATGAGTGTTTATTCACTTATTAACAAGCCTTTGTAAAACCGTAAACTAATAACAGATGTTCAATATCAATTTATTTTTAAGAAATGTTATATTTTTTAAATAATAAATTTAAAGACTGAATAAACGTCTTTAATTTTTTCAACTCGGACACCAAATTCTATATAACGTTGGAATGATATTATTTTTGTACCCTGTTAAATGTAAGCAATCAAGCTTAAAATAGTCTTCGATTCTTTATGTTAAAACCTAAAATTTTACATTTAAACCTATTGTATATATAAACGTAAAATTTTAGTTTTCCAATATAATATTCTTCACTGTCAGATTCAACCTTAGGTCGCAAGTAGAATAAATGTTCCAACCAGGCCACCAGCTATAGCTAGATCAGCTTCCTCTATTAGCTTAACGAACGCAAGCTCAAGGGCCACATTTACCCCCAAATTTCAAACATCGTTCGTTCACAAAATATTAGGCAATAATTAAACTATAAGATTGCCTGGAAGAAATTGCTGCCTTAGCAATAAGGCCGCCTATATGTTCACTATGTTTCCTGTATTTTCTTTCTATGTATCTCCTTGTGTGCAATAAAGTATATTCTATTCAATATGTACATTACTAGAACAAATTTAATCGCAAGGGAAATGCTGAAACAATAGTAGATAATATCATCCCCGCCGGTCTGACCGGAAAGAGATTAGTTTACTCGATCTGTACGAAGAATTATAAATAGATAGTATTCGTCATGTTTTATTTGTGAGGGACGCTAATATATATTTGAAATGAAATCGTTTTCTGTCTGTTTATGCAGGCTGATCTCTGTAACCGCTAAACCCTTTTTATGGCATTCATTGCCTGGGTGTAGGATTTTTCAGATAGAAATTTAGGCAGTACCGTCTTTACCATAGGGGCACACGGAAATTCACGGGTTTTTTCTTATATTTCAGGTAAATATCACCCTATAAAAAAGATTAACCCGTAAATGAGACATAAGACACCAAGTGTACTCTCAGGAAAACTATAAAAAAACTTTAGTGACAAATCCACGTTTCTGGCAATTATACATCCCTGAATACAACAGACTATTTTACTTTCCAACAGGCCCCTAAATTCTTGTGTGCCCAACGGCCCCGGTATGGACTAAGACGGCGTTAAATTTAGACTACACTTTGTAGTCTGTATAATCTTATATCTGATGGAATACTAATAATGTTATGGATCGTATTCCAATGATATTAAATATTCGATTGATTTTAATTATTGGATCGAAGAGGGAACAGATGAGAATTAAATTTGTAAAGGCTCACGCACACCGGAAAGAATACTATTCATAGTAATATCTTTAGTGATCCTCACGGGCGATTTCTTGTAGCTTATAACCAAGCAAGAATAAAATGTATTGATGAAATTTAATTCAAAATTACAAATAATTATTCCTTTTTAACATTTAAGCACATTTATTTTAAGTAAAATTTTTCATTACGATACTATAAAATAATAGTTGAATGTTGACTAGACATGTTTATAATATAACTTTGGTATTTTTTATCACAACAATTTAGGATAAATCTAGTTATAATTACTTAAATTTGACGTTTTATTTGGCTTAAACTCTAACATTGCTAAAAATAATCTATTACTTATTTAACATTCACTGAATTGGCTTTAAATCAGCAAGAGCTTCTTTAACCAACTGTTCCAATTCCAAAGGTAAAACTGTCTTCGTAATAAATTTTTTATTATCTTCACTGCCATTTTCGTATTCTGCAAATTCCTTAGACTGGTTGTCTTCATTGTTTTTATTGAATTCCTCCTCACTATCAAGATATCTCATTTTTAATTCAGAATTATCTACTTGTTCGCTTGAGTTAATCTCTTTTGTTTCGTCAGATTTTAGAGAAAGTGTATCAGGTAAAAATTCTTCGAGAAGCATTTGTGACGGGAATATGGGTATACATTTTTGGCCGCTACACCAACTTTCCAAAGTTTTTTCTAACTCATTAATTCGGCTAGCTAAAATCCTGAACAATGAATTAGAAAAGTCATATAGTTAAATATTTGAAAAGCAACAATTTAATAAGGTAGAAACTACGAGCAGCTATCATACGAAAAAAAAAATTATGAAAAATACAAACTGATTTGTCTTTCTTTGGTGTTGTAAAGCTATAGATTTGTCATTTAATGCTTCAATCAAGCCTAAACATAATGATTTCAATTCTGCAGCTGAACTTCTTTTAAGTCCTGTTTTTGTGTTGATATTCAAATATTCTCTAACTGAAAAACAAGACAGTATATGTATAAAAGAACCGAAAAGATCGTATATATATAAAGAAGTTATACTTCTTTAGCGAAAAAAAAAAAAGAAAAATAACTAAAAATGTTATGCCGTTTGTGAAAAAGACATTAAATGCAATTGATAACGGTTTAATTAAATACTTGGACTATAAAAAGTTGTTATTGGTTGCCATGGTACGAATGGACGTGAAGGTCGCTTTGAACCAACTTCATCATGTCGCTTTTTGGCTGTCGGTTTGCGCGCGCATCGTAAAAATTTTACTGTTTTTACATATTTTTATTTCTAAACGCGCCAAAAGAAGTATAACTTCAAAAATATGAAGTAAATTCCTTATTATCAAATGCAAGTAATACTTACCTTGTTTTTGTGTCATGACATCAGCAAAGCCTTTTTTTAAATTTACATGATCACCATTTTCTCTGTTGTCAAGCAATGTCTGTAAAAAGAAAAATGTTTTAGTGTGTTTATTATTTAAAATTTTTAGAGCATGACTTTATTAAAACATACCTTGTATTTGGTAAGAGTTCTTTTAATGATTTCTTTTTCTACTTGCAACTGTGTTATTCTTTCATGCAGGTATTTGTTTTCCATGACTAAAGCATCTATGTCAACTATGGATTTATGCGGATTGGAATCTTTGTTTTCATTAGAGAGTATGTAACTTATATGGTGATTTAAGCGATTGACTTTGCTTTTATAGTAGTCACGGTCAGCAACAAGTTCCTCTTTTTCATCTAATGTTGTTCCATAATCTAACTGCAGTTGTTTATACTATACATAAACATCGAGAAAAGTTGTTAAGGTAGTTAGGATAAAAGTAATGGCAGAAATGAAGTATTATGAAAAGAATTGCATAAAAATCTTATTAACGGTACAAAAGCAGGTATAAACACACATCAAATCTTTTTAATACATTTTATAATTATTAACTGTCAAATCTTATCCGGCAAAGGGTTTGAGATCATATCCAATACACAAGGAGTGTTATTATGGTGAAGAGACACCTAAGCCGAGAAGAAATTGTCAGAATAGTGGAAATGTTGGAATTTGGTACATTGCCGATTACAGTACAAGAGTCGATAGCACATTGCCGAGTACGGCAATGTAATATCGACTCTTGTACTGTATTTTTATAGGCATAAAGCAGAAGTGTTACACTTCTGAGTTTCGTCTGGTGAGTGAGGTGGCCGGGCCCACTTTATTTAAAGGTTTTTACAAATGTCCATGGGCGGCGGTAATCCTTAACATCAGGTGTACGCCAGCTCGTTTGCCACTTTCTCACAACAACAAAAAAACCTTCGTGAATTAAAATTAAAAAAAAAATCTATTTTACGACGTAATCTTTATGTGAGAAGGTGGCAAGCGGGCTAGCGTGTCACCTGATGTTAGGCGAGAACAAGAACAAGAACCAAATGAACTTAATGACAGTAGTAGAATAAAAATAGCATAAGTGGGACTGAAAACTTATCAATCTACTATCAAGTGGATTGAAACAACCATAGCAGATTAACAATAGTGTAACATAAGAACACATTTTAGTGCAGCAGTTTAGATACGTAATATGGTTATTTTATTGACGTTAGATACTTTTGATGTGTGTTTGATTCTAGATTTAAGCCTTAATTACAATTTTTAATTTACTCAATTCTCTACTACATCAGATTAACTAACTTTATTTTGTATGCTTTCCAGGCTTTGTACTAACTGTTCATAATCTTTTTGAGGTGAACTCTGTGAAAGCTTTTTTATTTCATTATTTTTATTATCATTTAATGATTCTTTCTGTAATTGTTTTCTTAAAGCCAATATGTCACCATTTGCTTCTTCTAATTTATTTTGTAAAGTCTCAATCTACAAATAAAAACATTCAGAATAATTGTCATATATTAATTTTATAAAATTTCACCACAAATTTTTATATATACCTTATATCCTATTACAATTTATCACAAGTAACTAAATTATCATAATTCAAAGACAAAGCAAAAACTATGGTAAATAAACATAGGTTACCTAAACTAGGTCATCATTGATTTGAGGAAGAACATGCATTTTCAAAAGGTGATTTTGAGGGAACATTTAAATATTTATAATATTCGCAAGACTTCAATACTTACTTCCAAGGTATACTATCCAATCAATTTCAAGGAAACAAAAATTCTAATCCAAAAACTAAAACCTTATTAATTAGATATCATGTGAAGGAATCAGTGACACCGTTCATAAGCTATTCGCTACGGCTTCGGGGATCGTGGGTTTGATTCACTCATGGGAGAAGTTTTTATGTGACCCACAAATAATTGTTCCGGATATAGGTGTTTGTTTCCAAAGGAGAGATTATCAAATTTAATAAAGTGAGTAAAAATTCAACAGCAATGTGAAGTATGTAGGTTAAGTATTGGGCATGCTTACACTCACATTCAACTTACTAAATTAAGGATCAGGGATAATTCTCTATGTGCATGAGGGAACAACATACTTTTTAATGTCCAAATTTATCTTTCTAACTATAAATGATATGCTTCATTCCTATATTCTTCATTCTGTAAATTTCAATTCTCATTTAATCTAAACAATTATATTTATTATGTTTCCAGTGATTTTATTAACTAAAATAAACTTTAAGCTGTAATTGCTTGTCTTCACAAACCCCTAATTTGGATATACAACAGATGTGTCTTTTGTTTTAGGAGAGTGAACAGATACTCCTTAACACTTATATAAGGTTTAACTGGTTTAATAATTGATTTTGCTGTATGATTATTGACTCTGCTTTTGGCATATTCACAACCGAAGAAAAGAAAACCATGTCATGTCCCACAACAAAAAAATTGATAAATCCGTGGCATTTAAGGGCTGCTAATATATCTTCATTTTAAATACACCACAGTCTTTCGCTCTGTCTTTGAAATAACTGTATCAATTATAGACTTGAGGGATTTAAGCATGAAAAAGTAATTAGGTATAATGAAGTATAGTAAAGGAACAGTTTAACTACACTAATACAATTATGTATATATATTATAACCAAGTTATTTACTTTATTTGTTGATGATACTGGGCAATAAGTCAGAAGAAAGTAATATTGTTAGTATACCTTTACTTTTAATTCACAATTGTGGTCTCTGGTGGAAGTAAGTATTTCATTTGCACTTATGTCATTTGTTAGTGTAAACCTACAAATGTTATGGTTCATGCCCCCAGAAGATGGCTCCTTATGCTGTAATTGCTCAACTAACATTTTGTATTTGTCACGCTCCATGTTGCATTTGTCTAGTTCCATATTCATAATAGCTAAAGCATCAACCTTACTTTGTAGCTTGCTTTTGAGTACTGAGTTCTGGAGTAATAAAAATTGATTACTTCCTTATAATATGGTATGGCGAAAAGTAAGTTAATTTATTTTATCACACAGAAAAAAAAATATCATCACCCCCAAGGCGGTAACATGCTTATTTATTCAGATTCAAACATACCAAAAAATGTCTTATTGACTAAAGCAAACTTTACATATCACAGTTATGAAATTGCACCAGAAGTTCGTCGCTTTTGGATATTTAAGTAACTTGGAGAAAATTTGGCTACACCTGTAAACTCTGTTAGGGTTAAAAAATACAAGGGAATTTATTATTGTATACTGTTATACTGAATGTGCTAAGAAATATGAAACTGAATTATGGATTAGCTAAATGAGAAATATGTTAAATAATACATTAAAATATATAGTTTAGTTACCTCAAGCAAATAGTCATCGATTTGTTGATCCTGAAACTGCACTTTAGATTTAGTAAACATTTCGTTATAGTTTATCAAATTCAACTTTTATAAATAGGTTTACAAACTACAAGCATTCTTTATGCTTGATTAACCTGTACATACAGGTGTTTAAAAAGTATAATTTATGAAGTAATATAAATTATAAAATCACAAATGTACGATATTATGGTGATAGACCGTGAAATTACTTAGGGCTCTAGGGCAATTTTGTTTGACACTGACAGTCAGTATATTGGTCTATGCATGCTGACAGTAATCAACATTTGAATTGACAGCTTACGCATGGCAAAAAATATCGATACGTAAAAATATCAATATTTTTCCAAATAAATATCGATATATGGCGTCGACATTTTTATTACCGATATATCGATATTTGATATTAATTTTCGACTATCGAAATATTCGATAACTTTAAACGAAACTCTGGTTCTGGTTTGGTGCATAAAAAATACTAATTACTAATACTATTAAACCATCAGTACGAGATGTATATGACCCTGAAGTTAACAAACAATTAATAATTTTCGGATCTTTTTTCAACAAATAAAAAAAGTTACAAAAAAAAATTGCACAAGTAGAAATTTAAAAAACTCTTACTTCAATTTTTTACATATTTTCTTTTATAATTTATCGTTGAAAAGTTTCAAATATTATTAGACGTCGGCTAACTTCAGTATCATGAGAACAAATTGATCAACAAGGATGTCTTGGCTATCTGTCTATCTGCCCCAACGAAAATATCCCACTGGAAGTAACCTACCTACAAAAACAGTGGGATGTTCCTTTGGTGCGGAGAGTACAGAGAGATACGTCTCAATCTTTAGAAAGTAATTTAGAGTGTGCCCGTTTCCTAGGCGTCTCATCTAAAGAATCGAGAACGGTGGTAGAGCCACGCAGCAGTCTCGGCTGTTGCACGAATGGGCAGGCTCGTCCGGGTAAGTACCACGACCTCACAGAAGATCGGCGTAAAGTGAAAGTATGACAAATACTTTCGCGTTTCGTCTGGTGAGTGAGGTAGCCGGAGCCCAATTTCCAAAAAGGTTGTCAACGCATCTGCAAACCCTCGGGTGTAGCAGATGTCTATGGGCGGTGGTATTCACTTAACATCAGGTGAACCGTCTGCTCGTTTGGCAACATTTCACATAAAAAAAAAAAAAAAATCGAGTTATTGGCTTCACGCTTTACCACCAAGTAACTTGGGCACATTACTTGACGTTGAAAGCTTACGCATTGCTGTAGGAATCTGTCTGGGGGCACCGATTTGTCAACCACACCAATGCCCTTGTGGTGTCAGTGTAGACAAATTTGGTCTCCACGGGCTTTCTTGTCAAAAAAGTGCTGGCCGTTTTTCTCGCCACGGTTCCCTGAACGACATCATCCGTAGGGCTCTTGTTTCCATCAATGTGCCATCTATTTTAGAGCCCTGTGGCCTTTTTCGCGATGATGGTAAGAGACCCGACGGTTTAACATTGAACCCTTGGGAGAGAGGCAAAGCCCTTGTTTGGGACGCCACTTGTGAAGACACTTTGGATGCCTCTCATCTAAGGGGTACTTCGGTCATGGCCGAGGCGGCATCGGAGGCAGCTGATCGGTTTTTTTTCGACGGATTTTATGGCCCGGTAACAAGGAACTTAAGCTAACTTCACAATAACGATCACACGATAAGGCAGGGTTGTTCATTTAATTAACTATTCTTCTTGTATTCTTCGGAACACAAATCTAGAATTCATGTTCCATAGAATTTGCCAACGGCCATGTCTTTGACATGCTTAGCCCCCTTGGAACCCACTAGGATGCCTTCGAATCTCCACCAAAATCCTGAAATGATAAATATAGTGATTCTAAAGAATGTCTCATAAGCAATAACTACTGTACTATAGTCACTATATACTCACTATATGTGCAATATACACGCCGATGGTTACCCACTTACTTTCACACGGCAATATTCAAGCACACAGATAATTATGTACAACGCTTCTAAGTGGAAGTTCGTATTTAAAAATATCGATCATTCCAGCATTATCGAGCGTTGTATTCCTAGTGCTACAATAGCAATCAGCAAGGCGCTGATTATCAGTGGTGTAGCGACGTTGATTCGTGGGGGATTAGGGAGAGTGTCGTTGCACGCAACCAGAGTGGCTTCAGTAAGGCCATTTAGAGGAGCCCTCTCGGGCCGGCCTATTATGGATTCACCTTAGCCTCACCGTAGGAGACCAAGCCAAGTTTACTAAGGTCCTGATAAATAATACAAAACCTAGTAATTAGGTTTTATTAAGCAGAAAATATATACATACGTAAGAACAGTTGTGTCAGTAATAAGGAACATCCAAAAGAACAATTTTAAAAACAATGTTTACATTTATGGCGAATGGCCAGTATTATATCATTTACCCTATCGAGTAAAAGTAACAATCTTTTAAATATTCTGGCCGCTTAAGTAACAATCTTTTAAATATTCTACATTGTTCATTATCTTCTTCTCGTATATTTCCACTTGGCAGATCTATTTGATTATTATTTTCTTCAATTTCCATAGTATTTTCGATAAGCCCCGACGAATCTAGAGGCGCTAGATGTCTGTTAGATACCGTCTCTTCCCTTCCATCAGGTAAACGGACATATGAAAACTCAGGATTTGATTGTAATAGCTCTACCTCCTCGACTACAGGTGAATATTTTGAAGCTCGATTATGCTTTTTCATAAACACTGGCCCTGGCACCATCAACCACGATGGTAATGTTGCACCGTTTTCACATCTTCGATTATGCCTGAACATTCTTTCATGAGGTGTTACATTAGTAGCTGTACAAAGTAATGATCTAATCGAATTATTACTTAATGCATCGAATCGAATTATTATTTAATGCATTGACTGATCCAATACCCTCTCCCATTGGCTTATATCGTATTTTTTGTTTTTAAAGCCAATTGCATTGTCTTCCACAACGTGCCATTAAATCGTTCCACCTGCCCATTTCCTTGCGGGTTATACGATGTTGTTCGACTTGTAGCTATACCTTTACTTTGTAAAAAGATTTTTAAATCATGGGACATAAATGATGATCCTCTATCAGAATGTATGTATGAGGGTATGCCGAATATAGAAAATAAGTTTGTCAAACACTTAATAATACTCGATGTAGATGTGTCTTCACAGGGGTATGCGAACGGAAATCTTGAATATTCGTCTATAATAGTGAGTAGATACTGATTTTTTGAATTTGTGGGTAGGGGTCCTTTAAAATCTATGTTTAATCTTTCAAATACACTTGTAGCTTTTATTAATATTCCACGGCTGTTAGCAAAATTGAGGTTTTACTTCTGCACAGATTTTACAGCCACGTGTCATTTGTCGTATATTATCAATGCTGTATGGTAAGTTTTTAGATCGCACCCAATGAAACATTCGAGTGACTCCAGGATGACAAAGCGATTCATGTAAAGAAAATAGTTTAGGTTCTGTATGAACAGATGCACACATTCGAGATAGTGCATCCGCTGCAACATTTTCTTTCCCAGGTCGATATATAATGTCATATTTAAAACAAGAGAGCTCCAGGCGCCACCTCATAATCTTGTCATTTTTAATTTTACTATTATGCTTGGTGTTAAACATGAATGATAGCGATTTTTGATCAGTTATTAAACGAAATTCTCGTCCTATTAGAAAATGCCTCCACTTACGGACATATTCTACAATGGCATATGCTTCTTTTTCAATTGCAGAGTGTTTTCTTTCACACTCCGTGAGTGATCTTGAAAAGAAAGCAACAGGTCTCCCTTCCTGTGAAAGTGTCGCTCCGATTGCGAAATTTGATGCATCTGTTTCGACAGTGAATGGGATTTTGCTCTCAATGGCATGAACAGATGACTTAATTATTTCTTGTTTTAAACTTTCGAAAGCGTTTACTGCATCATTGTTCAATGGAAAATCATTGTTATTAATAATAATTCGAATCTTTTCGGAAAATTTCGGTATCCATTTAGAATAATGTGAAAACATTCCTACTGTCCTTCTTAACGAAGCAGCATCCGTTGGAATAGGCAAATTTTGTAGAGGTTTGATTCTTTCTAAATCTGGAGTGATCATTTTATTATTAATGTTATATCCAAGAATAGAAATATTTTTAATTGAAAATGTACATTTTTTCTCATTTATAGTAAGATTGTACTTTTTGACAGCAGACAAACTTCTCAAGATTATAGTCATGGTCTTCTTTATTCTTACCACATACGGTAACATCATCTAGATAGGCGAACGTAGATTGTAGATTTTCCGTTCGTATTATCCAGTCTATAGTTCTCTGAAAGCTACTTACACCATTAGTAACTCCAAATGGGATTCTACAAAATTGATATAAATTTCCGACTGCTTCAAAAGCAGTTAATGGTTTTTCCGTATCAAGGATCGGAATTTGGTGATACGCGCTTTTTAAGTCAATCTTTGAGAATAATTCGTACTTAGCAATATCTTGTACAATTGTCTCTATATTTGGCAATGGGTAAGCGTCCAAGTAAGTATATTTGTTGATAGTTTGTGAATAATCAATGCAAAGACGCTTTTTATGATTATCATTTTCTATTACAAGAACTTGAGCTCTCCATGGAGATCTGCTTTCTTCAATAATACCATTTAATAATAATTCCTGAATTTCATTAGCAATTAATTTTAAATCGTCTTTAGAAAAACGTCTAGATTTAGTGACTATAGGTTTACAGATCGACGATAAGTTAGGAAAAATTGATACTGGAGGAATCATAGGTGCGGTTACTCCGCAAATTTCAAGTTTTGCTCTTGGACCACCAAAATTTAATTGAACTTTGCAATGTTGAGTTAATACATCATGACCAATAATAATATCCGCACATAAATGTTTTACAATAAGTAATTTTATATTTTTATAAATGTGATTTCCTATGCTTATTGACGTAATACACAGGCCTTCTACATTCGATGTATAATTAGTCGTAGCCATTGTCACTTTCTCTGAACATTCTTCTTTTATTAGACAACAGCGATCAAAAAATAAACTATTAATGTAGCTTCTAGAACTTCCTGAATCGATTAAAGCCTGAGCATTTACCCCCTTTATTTTTATAGTTACAATTGCTTTACCGAGGCATGCAGGTGATGCAGCTATGACAGAAGCTACAGCGTCCATCTCATCTATTTCCATTGCGGCATTTACAGATTTTTTTGAATTACGACATGCTTTGGCCCAATGTCCCTTTTTATCACATATTTGACAAATCGCATTCCTTGCAGGGCAATTTGAACGCAAGTGTATATTTCCGCCACAAAAAAAAACATTTCTTTCGATTGTATAAAGTTTTCTGATAAGCCGACGAAAACTCATGATTTTTAACATGAGTTTGTGATTGCGAAGCATTTATTGGATTGATCTGATATTCTTGAGCAGTAGACTTCGCTAGCTCCAATGATACTGCTTTGTTATATGCTTCATCTAAAGAAAGTGATAAATTTTCTAATAATCTCTGTCTGATATTATTACATGAAATACCAGAAATGAAGGCGTCTCTTATATACTCTTCTTTATATTTTTCAGCAGACACTGATGTAAATTCACATTCTAGACTTTGTCGCTTTAATTTATGTATAAACTGTTGAATCGTTTCCCCGTTTTCTTGTTTTGAGGTGATAAGCTTGTGTCTTGCAAAAATTATATTTTTTGGTTTGACGAATGCAAGCTCTAAATTATTGATCGCATCTTTGTAGCTAACACAATGACATATATATTCATAAACTTTTGATGATAGATGATTAATCAGAAGTTGCAATCTTGCTTTTTCATCTTTAACATTATTTATAGCCAAAAAATTTTCAAAAGTTATATACCAATGTCTCCATTCTTGTGCCGCGGTAGCAGATGAAGAATCGGTTTCAAATTTCTCTGGTCTTAAAAAATCTCTCCATACTTCTTGAGAATTATTTTATTGAATTGTTGATTCCTTCTGCTTAATAAATTGATAAATAATACAAAACCTAGTAATTTTATATTAGGTTATATATAGGTTTTATTAAGCAGAAAATATTAATATAAATTATACATACGTAAGAACAATTGTGTCAGTAATAAGGAACATCCAAAAGAATAATTTTAAAAACAATGTTTACATTTATGGCGAATGGCCAGTATTATATCAGTATATTTCCACTTGGCAGATCTATTTGATTATTATTTTCTTCAATTTCCATAGTATTTTCGATAAACCCGACGAATCTAGAGGCGCTAGATGTCTGTTAGATACCGTCTCTTCCCTTCCATCAGGTAAACGGACATATGAAAAGTCAGGATTTGATTGTAATAGCTCTACCTCCTCGACTACAGGTGAATATTTTGAAGCTCGATTATGCTTTTTCATAAACACTGGCCCTGGCACCATCAACCACGATGGTAATGTTGCACCGTTTTTTCACATCTTCGATTATGCCTGAACATTCTTTCATGAGGTGTTACATTAGTAGCTGTACAAAGTAATGATCTAATCGAATTATTACTTAATGCATCGAATCGAATTATTATTTAATGCATTGACTGATCCAATACCCTCTCCCATTGGCTTATATCGTATTTTTTGTTTTTTTAAAGCCAATTGCATTGTTCCACAACGTGCCATTAAATCGTTCCACCTGCCCATTTCCTTGCGGGTTATACGATGTTGTTCGACTTGTAGCTATACCTTTACTTTGTAAAAAGATTTTTAAATCATGGGACATAAATGATGATCCTCTATCAGAATGTATGTATGAGGGTATGCCGAATATAGAAAATAAGTTTGTCAAACACTTAATAATACTCGATGTAGATGTGTCTTCACAGGGGTATGCGAACGGAAATCTTGAATATTCGTCTATAATAGTGAGTAGATACTGATTTTTTGAATTTGTGGGTAGGGGTCCTTTAAAATCTATGTTTAATCTTTCAAATACACTTGTAGCTTTTATTAATATTCCACGGCTGTTAGAAAATTTAGGTTTTACTTCTGCACAGATTTTACAGCCACGTGTCATTTGTCGTATATTATCAATGCTGTATGGTAAGTTTTTAGATCGCACCCAATGAAACATTCGAGTGACTCCAGGATGACAAAGCGATTCATGTAAAGAAAATAGTTTAGGTTCTGTATGAACAGATGCACACATTCGAGATAGTGCATCCGCTGCAACATTTTCTTTCCCAGGTCGATATATAATGTCATATTTAAAACAAAAGAGCTCCAGGCGCCACCTCATAATCTTGTCATTTTTAATTTTACTATTATGCTTGGTGTTAAACATGAATGATAGCGATTTTTGATCAGTTATTAAACGAAATTCTCGTCCTATTAGAAAATGCCTCCACTTACGGACATATTCTACAATGGCATATGCTTCTTTTTCAATTGCAGAGTGTTTTTCTTTCACACTCCTTGAGTGATCTTGAAAAGAAAGCAACAGGTCTCCCTTCCTGTGAAAGTGTCGCTCCGATTGCGAAATTTGATGCATCTGTTTCGACAGTGAATGGGATTTTTGCTCTCAATGGCATGAACAGATGACTTAATTATTTCTTGTTTTAAACTTTCGAAAGCGTTTTTTACTGCATCATTGTTCAATGGAAAATCATTGTTATTAATAATAATTCGAATCTTTTCGGAAAATTTCGGTATCCATTTAGAATAATGTGAAAACATTCCTACTGTCCTTCTTAACGAAGCAGCATCCGTTGGAATAGGCAAATTTTGTAGAGGTTTGATTCTTTCTAAATCTGGAGTGATCATTTTATTATTAATGTTATATCCAAGAATAGAAATATTTTTAATTGAAAATGTACATTTTTTCTCATTTATAGTAAGATTGTACTTTTTGACAGCAGACAAACTTCTCAAGATTATAGTCATGGTCTTCTTTATTCTTACCACATACGGTAACATCATCTAGATAGGCGAACGTAGATTGTAGATTTTCCGTTCGTATTATCCAGTCTATAGTTCTCTGAAAGCTACTTACACCATTAGTAACTCCAAATGGGATTCTACAAAATTGATATAAATTTCCGACTGCTTCAAAAGCAGTTAATGGTTTTTCCGTATCAAGGATCGGAATTTGGTGATACGCGCTTTTTTAAGTCAATCTTTGAGAATAATTCGTACTTAGCAATATCTTGTACAATTGTCTCTATATTTGGCAATGGGTAAGCGTCCAAGTAAGTATATTTGTTGATAGTTTGTGAATAATCAATGCAAAGACGCTTTTTATGATTATCATTTTCTATTACAAGAACTTGAGCTCTCCATGGAGATCTGCTTTCTTCAATATACCATTTAATAATAATTCCTGAATTTCATTAGCAATTAATTTTAAATCGTCTTTAGAAAAAACGTCTAGATTTGTGACTATAGGTTTACAGATCGACGATAAGTTAGGAAAAATTGAATACTGGAGGAATCATAGGTGCGGTTTACTCCGCAAATTTCAAGTTTTGCTCTTGGACCACCAAAATTTAATTGAACTTTGCAATGTTGAGTTAATACATCATGACCAATAATAATATCCGCACATAAATGTTTTACAATAAGTAATTTTATATTTTTATAAATGTGATTTCCTATGCTTATTGACGTAATACACAGGCCTTCTACATTCGATGTATAATTAGTCGTAGCCATTGTCACTTTCTCTGAACATTCTTCTTTTATTAGACAACAGCGATCAAAAAATAAACTATTAATGTAGCTTCTAGAACTTCCTGAATCGATTAAAGCCTGAGCATTTACCCCCTTTATTTTTATAGTTACAATTGCTTTACCGAGGCATGCAGGTGATGCAGCTATGACAGAAGCTACAGCGTCCATTTCATCTATTTCCATTGCGGCATTTACAGATTTTTTTGAATTACGACATGCTTTGGCCCAATGTCCCTTTTTATCACATATTTTACAAATCGCATTCCTTGCAGGGCAATTTGAACGCAAGTGTATATTTCTGCCACAAAAAAAACATTTCTTTCGATTGTATAAAGTTTTCTGATAAGCCGACGAAAACTCATGATTTTTAACATGAGTTTGTGATTGCGAAGCATTTATTGGATTGATCTGATATTCTTGAGCAGTAGACTTCGCTAGCTCCAATGATACTGCTTTGTTATATGCTTCATCTAAAGAAAGTGATAAATTTTCTAATAATCTCTGTCTGATATTATTACATGAAATACCAGAAATGAAGGCGTCTCTTATATACTCTTCTTTATATTTTTCAGCAGACACTGATGTAAATTCACATTCTAGACTTTGTCGTTTTAATTTATGTATAAACTGTTGAATCGTTTCCCCGTTTTCTTGTTTTGAGGTGATAAGCTTGTGTCTTGCAAAAATTATATTTTTTGGTTTGACGAATGCAAGCTCTAAATTATTGATCGCATCTTTGTAGCTAACACAATGACATATATATTCATAAACTTTTGATGATAGATGATTAATCAGAAGTTGCAATCTTGCTTTTTCATCTTTAACATCATTTATAGCCAAAAAATTTTCAAAAGTTATATACCAATGTCTCCATTCTTGTGCTGCGGTAGCAGATGAAGAATCGGTTTCAAATTTCTCTGGTCTTAAAAATCTCTCCATACTTCTTGAGAATTATTTTATTGAATTGTTGATTCCTTCTGCTTAATAAATTGATAAATAATACAAAACCTAGTAATTTTATATTAGGTTATATATAGGTTTTATTAAGCAGAAAATATTAATATAAATTATACATACGTAAGAACAATTGTGTCAGTAATAAGGAACATCCAAAAGAATAATTTTAAAAACAATGTTTACATTTATGGCGAATGGCCAGTATTATATCAGGTCCTTTGCCACGACTATATTTAGAGATCTTAATTTTAAGTTTCTACCCGAATGGGTCTTATTTACCTTGCACCTCAGAGCCAGAGAGGGACGAGGGTCCCACGTTCCTTACCTCCTTCTGCCGTCATCAGTGTCGTAGTGATCTCAACGGCCATAACGGCAGTCTCAGCCGCTGTCTCCGCTTGCTTCAACCTTATCCCACGTCATTTCCGCCGTTACTGTGTTACAAATAACACCCCACCTAGGTGCGGAGTATTGATGAAATATTTCAATATTTATCCTTTCATTCAATTGTTATATCGATAAATTCGATTCGAAACAGATTGTTTCAGAAACAAAACACTAACGAAGATTAAAGTTGACGACCTCCCCCTATTTTTATGAGCTAATGGGAAAAAAACCTAAAATAATTTATTGATATTGTTTTTCATGTCTTGCTGAAAATTAAAGTAAATACGATATGAAACTATTTTTATAAAATAAGCCACGATGTATACTATGGAATCTAGTCTTATGTATATTTGACAATCTATATCTTTGCTTTGATCTATATACAATTACAAATTACAATTAAGCACCAGCCAGTGTCAACAACTTGTCAATTCGCTTGGAGTGTAAGTGTCACGGTGTTCGCACAAGACTGTTTAGGGTTCTTTATATTTTGTCGCAGATGTTTAACAGATTTTCATCACGTTTCGGCTTCTCGAATTTTTTCAATGCCATGTTCTGCGGTCACGATCGTAGAGGTAGGTTTTGTTCATCCTAACGATTGGCGAGAATGGCTGCATCAGGTGCCGAAATTGAAGACTTCTTGAACGGACCCCTGGTTTCATGGGTAAGTGCACAGCCATCCGTGATCGTAAACTATATTGAACCGTGGGATTATCTTCACCGTACGTTCCAGCTGATTGAATCCGTATTTAACCGACCGAGTTACACATTGAAACGCTTATTCAAAAGTAAAAATTGAGGTTTCCAAAAAAGAATTTATAAGTTTAGTGATTCGTTAATTTATTTGTTGATTTAAGTATAAGTGATGGGCTACTTTACATTATATTTTATATGAAAGTAAAAATAATGTGAATATATTAGAAATATGTAACATCTAGACCCCCATTATTGATTATTTATTTCGAAAATAAAGATATAACAGGAGATGAAAAATGGTAAGAGATTAATGCAAGTGCAGTTATGCTGCATAATACTGGTTCCCATACTTGACATACATACATTGGGTTAATCTAGATTTTCTGATTTCTAAATGTGTATACTATAATAGAATGATGAATCCTAAACTTTCACTATTGGAGTTTTGATTTAGTTAATGTTATATTTTTATAGGGCAAAATTATACACTTTTTTTTTACACATTTTAAATAATAATAATGTACATATAGTTTTTTTAATAACATGCTTTGAATCAATAAATTAATTGCACATTTCAGTTATTATTCTAATAACACAATTTACAATTATGTATTTTAGTCCCTTAAAATCTTTAGAACATTTGTTATAAAATTGCTTCTTCAAATCCTGTAAAAGGTTTCCACTTACAATTCCAAGTTATTTAGATAACTTTTTATATCAACAATATGAGAGGTGAATAATTATTTTATAAGATAGAGAATAATATAATTTTATCATAGATCTTTTTCTTTTTAAAACTTTTCAGTTAAAATCATGTCTTTCAAATCCGGAGACTGTCAAAGATTATGCATCACTATTCAATGGAGACATCCTCCATCAGTTGTACCTCCAGATAGATCCAGAACCATCTTATCATATTACAAAACTGGCTGGATTAGAAGATCAAGCATTGATACTTGGCAGAGTAAAAAATTTTGATGCTATAGTAAAAAATGTCAAAAGCTTGTATGATGAAGAGCTGGGTATGACACTTCTTGTAGTGCCAGAATGCATTTGCCTAGGAAAAGCACCTGAATCTAGAGATGGCTTGGAAAATATGAAGCTTCTGTTACTGCTTTTACTTGGTGCTGCTGTCCAATGCCCTAATAAAGAAATATTCATAACAAGAATAAAGGAACTTGATGTAGACCTTCAGCACAACATAGTAGAATGTATTAAACAGGTGTGTATTCCTTGGTGTATGGAAAGTAGTAATTTACTCTTTATTATCTATTTGAGACAGAGTGGTATAATGGAGTGAAAACAAAGTAAGTAAAATTTTTGAAATAGTTACAATGAAAATGTCCATTTTGACGTCACTTGGAAATACATTCATTTCTTTATCTACAGCTATAGTAAGCACAGCAAATATTAATATAAAATTATAGGACAAGTTTAAAAACTTATTATCTTTCTTTATTTTTCATGGTTTAATTTTCATATGGATTTATTGTGTAATATGTGTTAACATAATTTGATTTTTATTTAATTATAATTACTAATATACTGTTACGTGTTAGGGGTTCGAAGGATTTGGAGAGAAAGACCTGCTGACTCTTTTGAAGACTTTATTCAATAGCACTAGGTCCAACACAAAGCACTAGGTCCAAACACTAAGCACTAATGGTGTCCTGTTTTGTAGCCAAGTCGTAGGTTTCACTGGTATCGCTCTTGATCACTAGTTTTCGCTCCGAAGTCGTCTCGAAGGTAGCTCAAACTGAACTGTCATCGCTCGCCTCCCTGCGGCATTTTATATGGGCCGAGACCGGTTCCAGACTAATCCAGAAAGATCATTCCTGGAACGTACCCGACACGCACGAACATGTTCGTGATTCCGGAAAGTTCGCGAATGTAAACGGTTTTCGAGACTATAGTTCCACAGCAGTTCCTCTAACGCCATCTAGTGTTGAATAGGGGGTTTTATGTCGTCTTTGTTCTTTAGTGGTTTTAATAGTTGACGCTAGATGGCGTTCGTTCCTTTGTGTGTTCATAACACTACTCCCCTCTTAGAGATGCTCGTCCCGAGCATCATTGTTACTGCCATGGTAACGCGCCAGACGGTCTATGTGTACCACTTTGAATGTCCCTCTTGGTTGCTTTTGAATCCTATAAGTCACATCATTCAGTCGGGTAACCACTTTGTATGGACCGTCCCACTTGGTCTGCAACTTTGGGGATTTCCCTTTCCGACGAGTTGGGTAATGCAGCCACACCAGTGACCCTTCCTCGAAGCCGTCCGTGTTCGATTTCCGGTCGTATCTGGTTTTCATGTTCTCACTTGACTGTAACCCATTTTCCCGAACCAAGGCGTGTATATAGCGCATTTTTTTTTCTTAAATTGCAGACATAGTCTTGTACGGTCTCTGGTCCCTTCGGTGACCCTCCTGTCAAAAGGTCTACTGGTAATCGTAGTTCTCTACCGTAATTGACATACGCCGGGGTAGCTTTTATGCTCTCATGTTCGGCGGTTCGGTACGACAGAAGGAAGAGTGGTATATACTTGTCCCAATCCTTTTGTTGGTCGTCTACCAATTTCGCCAGATGCCTCTCAAGGGTCTGGTTAAATCTCTCAACCATTCCATCAGACTGTGGGTGGCACGCGGTGGTCCTCGTCTTATGCATGCCCAAAATTCTACACACTTCCTGGAATACTTGCGATTCGAAGTTCCTGCCCTGATCGGAATGGATTTCTAGAGGCACACCAAAGCGACATATCACTTCTTCGACTAACTTAGAAGCGACTGTTGTAGCTTCTTGGTTTGGTATGGCGAACACTTCGGGCCATTTGGTGAAGTAGTCCATGACGACCATAAAATACTTGTTTCCCGACTCCGTTAAAGGAAATGGCCCAGCTACGTCAACTGCACAATTCGTTCCCACGGTGCACCGACGTTATACAACCGCAGGTTCCCACGGCTTCTGGTCTGTGGTCCTTTTACAGCAGCGCAAGTAGTACATTTGCGGCACCAATCCTGTACATCATCTCGACAGTGCAACCAGTAGAATCGTTCTCGCACTTTTGTTAACGTCCTCTTGACACCTAGATGACCTCCTGATACGCCATCATGTATTTCACGGAGAACATCTGGTACTCTCGTTCTCGGGACAATTATCTGAAGATGGAACTCTCTGCCGTTAGTCTTCTCCCATTTCCGGTAGAGTATTCCGTTTTTGAAGTATCAGACTGTCCCATTGCTCCCAGTACGCCTGTGTGTCGTCGCCAGTGTGTGCAACCTCACTCCAGATTGGTTTTACGTCACCCCGTTTCTTCCATGTGATGATGTGCCGAAGGTCGTCATCTCTTTCTTGAGCCTCCCTCATAGCATCATTCTCCCAGAGACCCAAAGGACTTGTTCTCATTAGCTTTAATGTTACTTCATTAGATTCTTGTTTGACGCAATGGTTGCAGTCTTCTGAACACGGCCTTCGTGAGAGTGCGTCGGCATTCCCATGCGTCTTTCCACTGCGGTGTTCCGTCTTGAAGTCATACTCCTGGAGCTGTTCAATCCATCGAGCTACTTGACCTTCTGGGTTCTTGAATTGCAGTAGCCACTTCAAGGCTGCGTGATCAGTTCGCAGTAAAAACTGTCTGCCGATGAGATATTTGTTGAAATGTTGTAGTGTCTTTACAACAGCCAAGAGTTCTCTTCTTGTCACACAGTAGTTTCTCTCTGGCTTGGATAAAGATTTGCTGAAATATGCGATAACAACTTCTCTTTCACCCTGTTTTTGAGATAACACCCCTCCAATGGCCGTGTTGCTTGCATCCGTGTCGACTATAAACTAACCTTCAGATTGTGGATACCCCAGGATTGGTGTGTTTCACATAGATGTTTCTTCAATTTCTGAAAAGAATCTTCACAAGTCCCATCCCAACTAAATTGTCGTTTATCTTCTGTCAGTCGATGTAATGGCTTGGCTATCTCTGAGAATCCTTTAACAAAACGCCTGTAGTATGAGCATAGGCCGAGGAATGCTCGCACTTTGGTTTTGTCCTTAGGGGTAGGCCATTTTTTTGAACTGCTTCCAGTTTCTCCGGGTCTGTCTGGATTCCATCATTGGAGATAACATGGCCGAGATAGTTGACCTTGCTCCTGAATAAACGACACTTTTTCGGGTTCAACTTTAATTTGGCTCCCTCTATTTTGGCGAAAACTCGCTACAAGTTTCGCAAATGGTCCTCGAAGTCACGGCCGACAATGATGATGTCATCTAAGTAAACTAAGCAAGCCTCTCCAACTAAGCCTAGAAGTACACACTCCATGAGTCGCTCAAATGTGGCAGGTGCGTTGCACAATCCGAAGGGCATGACGTTAAATTGCCATAAACCTTTACCGGTCGAGAAAGCTGTCTTCTCCTTGTCTTTTGGATGAATTTCCACCTGCCAGTATCCAGATTTCAGGTCTAGGGTCGAGAACCATTTCATGCCACTTAAGGTATCCAAAGTGTCGTCGATTCGAGGTAACGGGTAACTGTCCTTCTTAGTGACATCATTGAGACGCCTATAGTCCACACAAAATCTCGTGCTACCATCTTTCTTCTTCACTAACACAACAGGTGAGCACCACGGACTTGTAGACGGTTCAATAATCTTATTCCTTCTCATGTCCTCCAAAAGGCCTTCAACTTCTTTTTCCTTTGCAATTGGTATCCGTCTTGCTCGTTGACGAATTGGTCTTTCGCTTCCGGTATCTATCCTGTGCTGAACCATCGAAGTTCTTCCAAGGTCCCCTTCTTGACTGGAGAAGATATTCGCGTAGCGCTGTAAAAACTTCCTAGCTTTCATGCCCTGTGAATAAGTCAGATTACTCTTGCAGTCATCGAGTAGCTCAGTCACTAATCCGTAGTTGTTGCTGTTTGATGTCTTGGTAGGTGTGTCTTCGATTAACACGCATCTGTTTGACTTTTTCTTTCCATTTGGCGGCAGTTTCACCAGCACCCGAGCTTCCGCTCGTCCAGGTATAATGACTTTCTTCACACATGCGACTTTCCCGCAGGTGCCTCCAAGAATGAAGATTTCTTCTTCACCACACTTGAAAACTCCGTCAGCGACATTAACTCTGCAGTTGTGTTTCCTCATTAAATCCAAACCCAAGATGCAATCATCCATTATCTCACCCACGATGACGTTATGAGAGTATGAGGACCCCCCTACATACATCGTGACTGACATTTCTCCCAGGACGGGTATTGGCTGACCGGAGGCAGTAAGAAGCCGGCAGTTAATTCTCCTTTTGAGTCCCCTTGCGGCTTTTACCAAGTTAGGGTTCACTATTGTTCTAGAGGCTCCTGTGTCTAGAGTCATTTTGCAATCCGTCCCACTAATAGTACCCTGAATCACAAGGCTATTCCCGCTGCATGCCTGGGAGATAACAGTTATCGGGGCCTCCTCCGCGTCAGCCAGTACTCGCCCCTTAGTACTGGCTTTTATTAGTTTCCCTGATCCCGGGCAGGGGACGAAGCCTCTCGCTTCTTCAGCTCCGCTATTTGTTCCTCGATCCATTTCATCCTTGCCATCTGGGTCTCCTTCTGCGGGCAGTTGAGCTGCAGATGGCCCCTCTCGCCGCACTTGTAACACATAGCTCCAAAACTTTTCTTTGTAGGAGCCTTGACTTCCTCAGAGACCTCGCGGATCTTAGGGGTCTGCGGTATGTCATGGCGAACAGCCTCGACCTCTAAAGCATGCGCCAGTGCTTCCTTTAGCGAGGTATGGTGACGAAGCCTCACTGCAGCTCTGACCTCCAGGTCTTTGATTCCGTCCACAAATGCTTGAACAATATTC